>JALGBA010000963.1:0-86087 GCA_023970755.1 Azemiops feae
TCAGAGCAACCTTCGATGGGGACTCAGAGAAGCTAATTTTTTTCCTCAACCAAGTACATTCTCATTTAAACCACTGGGCCTATCTCTACCCAGACCCAGGTGCCATGGTCGATGTGATTGCGTCCAACCTAGAGGGAGAGGCATCCGAATGGCTAAACAATTTATATAATGAGCAAGCCCCCAAATTAGATGATCCCCACCTCTTCCGCCTAGGGCTGAGAGAAAAATTTGAGGACCCTTCCATTAGCCTTAGAGCAGGAGGACAAACCCACAAAATAAAACAAGCCGGCAGACCTGCCCCAGAGTATGTGCGTGAATTCCACAAGATAGCCGGTTGAATAGAGGGGTGGCCTGAGCAATCCCTAGATGACCACCTCTCCCAGGCCTGCATTTATCGAGCAGTACCTGATTAACTGCATGAGTGGTACCAGGCAGTGGTGAAGCTAGACGTTCAACTCACCCGCTATAAGAAGCCTCCCCCACCTGAACCCGAGATAAGACCAGAGCAACCCAGACGACAACCACCCCCCCCAAAGCCCCCAACGGCTATGACCGCTGAAAGACCCAGACCACCTGCAGGTCTGCCGATCACATGCTTCCGATGCGGACAGCAGGGACATCGAGCATCGAACTGCCCGGTTCCCTACCCCCAGCAGCAGAGCAGACCGGGACCTGCAGTGAGGAAGAGACCTGGCCAGCAGCCATCGAGAGAAAAATCCAGCGGGATCACACAGCAACTGGTTGCCCAAGCTACCTCCCCTACACAGGAGGACACCGGAAGTGAAGCTGGATCCACCCCCACTCTACCCTTTTTTGACAGTGATGACGAAGGAGAGAACGACCCAATGGTGAGTCGACCCATCCCTCCTTTTTCACTGCCTGCAAGGCTAATCAGCCCTAAGTCAGGAGCACAGACAGACTTAAAAGTGCTAGTTGATTCTGGATGCTCCCGATGTATCATTAGCTTGCCCTTTGCCATGAAATTGGGAATATGAGCAAAATCGCTCTCCAAGCCAATGAGGTTTGAGCAAGCCGATGGCTCCCTGATGGGAGGAACTTTTGTCATGCAACTAACTGAGCCTCTACGCCTAGAAATAGGTGAGCACTGGGAGTTCATATGCTTCCTAGTGGCTCCAAAACTGACTGAGGCTGTGATCCTAGGATTAGCCTGGTTGGACAAATGGAAGCCATTTATCTGGTGGGAGAAAGGGATGAGAACGGTGAGGCTATCAATAGGGCCAACCCCCCCCCCCCTGATTCAACAGACATTGCGGAACATTTTAGGCCACTTAATGAGCGAGCACATATAGCTGCCTCACCGTCACCAGACGAATCACTCATCCCCAATGAATACCGGGACTTAGCGGAGGCATTTAGTGAAAATGAATGTGATGTCCTACCCCCTCACAGGCCCAATGACTGTTCTATCGAACTGGTGCCAGGAGCCAAGCTCCCATGCCCGAGAATGTACGCTATGTCCCCCCTCGACATGGAAGAGATGCAGCAATACGTGAATAAAAACCTAGCAAGGGGATTCATTGAATGGGCCAAATCTACCGTGGGAGCCCCCGTGTTATTTAAAGAAAAAAAAGATGGGTCTCTTCGTCTCTGCATAGACTATAAGGGTCTCAACCCTGTAAGTGTGCAAAACAAATACCCCCTCCCCCTCCTACAGGACTTATTAACTCATCTGGCTAAGGGGAGTGTCTTCACTAAATTAGACCTGAGAGAGGCATATTACCGAGTGAGAATAAAGGAGGGAGACGAGTGGAAGACTGCCTTCAACTGCCCCATGGGGAGCTATCAATTCAAGGTCATGCCATTTGGACTACAGAGTGCCCCAGCCGTATTCATGCAACTGATTAATGAGGTCCTACATGAACAGTTGTACAAAGGGGTTCTGGTGTACCTTGACGATATCCTTATATACAGCACGAATATGACTGATCACATAAAGCTGGTGAGAGAAGTGTTAAAGAAACTATTGAATGCCAAGCTTTATGCCAAATTGTCAAAATGTGAATTTCACCAGACCCGATTAGATTACCTTGGCTACAGAATTTCCAATGAGGGCATTGAGATGGATCCAGCCAAGGTGAAAACTGTAATCGAATGGCAGCCCCCCAAAACCCGCAAACAGCTCCAGAGCTTTCTAGGTTTTGCCAACTTCTACCGTCAATTCATCCCCTCTTTTGCCAAGATTGCCCTACCCCTTACAGATTTACTCAAAACACGCAAAAAAGGAGGGAAGCCACGACCGGGCAAACCACTAGCATGGACTATGAACTGTCAAACAGCTTTTGAGAATTTAAAGAGACTATTTGCTGCTGAACCCGTCCTAAAGCACCCCTGTCCAGGGGAACCCTTTGTAATACAAGCCGACGCCAGCGATGTGGCAGTTGGAGCTGTATTACTTCAAAAGAATAAGAATGAAGTCCTGCAACCCTGCGCCTACACCTCCAAAAAATTTACGGAAAGTGAACGGACATGGGCAATATGGGAGAAGGGGGCCTTCGCAATTAGATGGGGGCTGTTAAACTGGCGACACTATCTAGAAGGGAGCAAGGTGCCATTTGAAGTGTGGACAGATCACAAAAACCTAGAGGCACTGGAAACTCCCCGCAAATTGTCCCCAAAGCAAGTACGGTGGGCACAGTACTTTAACTGCTTCAACTTTACTCTAAAGTACATACCAGGAGGAAAAAACTTCCTAGCTGATGCGCTATCTAGATTGCCCCAATGCAAAAGCGAACGTGAAGAAGTTAATGAGGCGATTATCTCCAATCCACAACCTGTTGCACAAATCACGCCTCGCAGGGTCCCTAATCCGGATGACCATGGAGCAAAGAAAACAAAACGAGAGCTCCTCACCGATCTAGTCAAGGAGAGAAGCAACCGGGAACTGAGGAGAAACTTCCTGACAGTTAGAACAATTAACCAGTGGAACCACCTGCCTCCAGAAGTTGTGAATGCTCCAACACTGGAGGTTTTTAAGAAGAGACTGGACAGCCATTTGTCTGAAATGGTATAGGGTTTCCTGCCTGAGCAGGGGGTTGGACTCAATGACCTTCAAGGTCCCTTCCAACTTTATTATTATTATTATTATATCAATGGTTCAAAGATAATCAAACCTCCTTGACGTGCTGGGATGGTTTGGCTTACAAGGGGGGGAAACTGTATTTGCCCGAACCCTCCATCTTAATGCTCTCAAACACAGCCATGATGTAAAACAGGCTGGACACTTTGGATATCTAAAAACTCTACATCTCACCCGCCGGCAATTTTGGTGGCCGGGACTGAAACGGGATGTGGAAAACTATGTGAAGAGTTGTACTTTATGTGCCACAGTGAAAAGAATCCCGGGGAAAGCTCCTGGGTTACTGCAGCCGGTGGCAGACCCTTCCCAACCCTGGAAAGAAATAGCTATGGACTTTATCGTAGACCTACCTGAGAATAGAGGAAATACTGTCATCTGGACTGTAATAGACCTGTTTTCGAAGCAGGCTCATTTCATCGCCTGCAAAGGACTCCCATCTGCCCAACGACTGACTAAATTGTTCCTGAAACATATCTACCGACTGCACGGAACCCCTAAGCGAATAATCTCAGACAGGGGGGTGCAGTTCACAGCAAAGCTTTGGAGGAGTTTTCTTAAATTAATTGGATCATCCCAAGGCTTATCATCTGCTTTTCATCCGGCCACCAATGGAGCTGAAGAATCCGCTAACAAAATGGTGGAGCAATATCTCAGATGCTACGTGTCCTATCAACAGATGAACTGGACTGACCTCCTCCATTTTGCAGAGGTGGCGTACAACAATTCTGTGCACAGCAGCACCGGCTACACACCTTACAGAGTAGCCACAGGCAAAGAGTTCGGTCCAATACCTGAATATCCCCAAGTGCCAACCGCTTCCCAGACACTTGACCAATGGGTGAGGGGATGGAAGGAAGTTTGGAGAAATACAAACTCTGCTTTAAAAAGACTTTTGAAACCTATAAAAAGCAAGCTGACAAAAAGAGGGCTCCCCAAAGAACGTTCCAAGTTGGGGAAAATGTTTATCTGTCGACCAAACATTTACACCTCAAATTACCCAGCAAGAAGTTAGGACCGAAATTCTTAGGGCCTTTTCCTATCGTAAAGATCATCAATCCGGTCACCGTAAAACTGAAACTCCCTAGACTTTTGGGTAAAATTCACCCTGTCTTCCATAGTAGCTTGTTAAAACCTTATCGGGCCTCTATTTTAAGACCTCCCCCAAAGAAAGCACCTGGGACCCTCGTAGTTGCAGGGCAGACCCATTATGAAGTGAAACTTATTCTTGATTCTAGAATTTTTAAAGGCAAATTGCAGTACTAAGTACAATGGAAGGGGTACCCGTTATCTGAAGCCACCTGGGTGAAATCAAGTGAGGTGAAAGCTGACAGACTCGTCAAGAGATTTCATGGGAAACACCCCAACAAACTGAAAACTAATAATTAACATATGCTTTTGTTTACATTACAGGATCTGTCGTTTTTGTAAGGGGGGCTGGATGTCAATGCTGCTAACATCAAATGTTTTTGCCTGACATTATATGTGGATGCAGACATTTACTATTTAACCTGTGTATTACTTTAGAGCCACTATTAAATAGTATGGAGGGGGGGAGTGGAAGAATGTGCTTAGGAACTAGTTAGCCATAACAATATTTCAGCAGAGCATCTTCAAAGCTGGATGTAATACGAGGAGATAAAATATGGCGTGTTATGGAACAGGAGGGAAAGTTCACGCTTTAAACTAATTGGAGAATGTGATTAATGACTGTCAAATGAGGGAGGGAAATGTGCTCAGATACTGTGGGATGAAGTAGGAGGGTTCAGATTTTGGCTTTGCTTATGTATGTGCCGAAGCTATGTTGCCATAAATAGATTCTTAAAGGAAAACAATGCCTCAAGTTTCTTTGAAAAGCCTCTTCCTTCTGAACCATAACAACTAGCAAAGGATGACGGTTACAAATACCTAGGCATATTGGAAGCAGATAACATCTTGAATGGAAAGGTCAAATAGTCAACGCAAAAGGAATACATCAGGAGAGTCCGCAAAATATTAAAATCAAAGCTGAATGCTGGAAACATAATTAAAGCCATTAATACATGGGCAGTCCCAGTGATATGCTACCGCTGGAATTATCAACTGGACTTTGGCTGAACTGGAAAACCTAGACCAGAAAACGCGTAAACTTTTGAATATGCACCACGCTCTACCACATCCATGAAGTGACATCGACAGGTTGTACCTGCCAAGAAAAATAGGGGGCAGAGGACTATTGCAAATCCACCAAACTGTAGAAGAAAAATGAAGTTTGAATGACTATGTGAATCAAAGTACAGAAAACCTGCTGCAGGCTGTGAAAACAGAGAGCACTATAAAAGTAACAGAAACAAAGGCAGAATATAAGGAAAAATGGCTGGATGACAGATTAAATAGATGGAAAACCTGGGCATGGCTTAAGATGGGAACCATCAAGAAAGAAACGGAAGGCTTAATACTGGCTGCTCAAGAACAAGCACTACAAACTAATGCCATGAAAGCGAAGATATAAAAATCCACTGACAATCCAAATTGCCGACTTTGCAATGACAAAGTTGAAACTGTTTCACATCTAATCGGTGAGTGCAGCAAAATCGCGCAAACTGATTACAAAGCTAGACATGATCAAATTGCTAAATTAATCCACTGGGCATTGTGTAAAAAATACGACTTGCCTGTGTCCGACACATCGTGGGAACATAGGGTGGAAAAAGTTGTTGAGAATGAGAGGGTGAAGATCTTGTGGGACTTTCAAATACAGACGGATCGCCATTTGGAACATGCCAGATATCACAGTTGTAGAGAACCGAAGCGTACAGCTGATTGACATCGCTGTACCAGGAGATGCCAGAGTCGAAGAAAAAGAACTGGAAAAAATTACAAAATATCGCGACCTGGCCATCGAAACTGAGCGATTATGGATGAAATGTGTAACAGTGATACCCATTGTCATCGGGGCACTGGGAACTATGTCCAAAAACTTTGCAAAATACATCAAGAAACTGCACTTCCTGCAATAACTCCAGCAATGTTACAAAAAACTGCAGTACTCGGAACATCTTATATTTTAAGGAGGTACCTGGTTAACACCTAGGATGCTGGTAGCAATCCATGTCAACCATCAGTGCCAGCCAATTTGAATGTTCAGTTGACTGAGGTTCATGTCTAATGAATAAAAGATAATAATAATAATAAAAGTTGGAAGGTACCTTGGAGGTCATCTAGTCCAACCCCCTGCTCAGGCAGGAAACCCTATACTATTTCAGACAAATGGCTGCCCAGTCTCTTCTTAAAAACTTCCACCATTGGAGCATTCACAGCTTCTGAAGTTAGGTTGTTCCATGATTAATTGTTCTAACTGTCAGGAAATTTCTCCCTAGTTCTAGGTTGCTTCTCTCTTTGGTTAGTTTCCATCCATTGCTTTTTGTCCTGCCTTCAGGTCCTTTGGAAAATAGCTTGACTCCTTCTTCTTTGGTGCAGCCACTGAGATATTGGAACACTGTTATCATGTCACCCCTCATCCTTCTCTTCATTAAACTAATAAGAGTCCCCAAACGCTATTACAACAAACAAATTTCATTTAAAATATTCTTGACTTTATATTAGGAACTGTCATCTTCCTCTGTTTTGTCACTCGAGAAAAACCTAAAAAAAATGCTGCACAAAGAATCCAAGATGGTCAAAATAGAGAAAAGTAGGGCCATCTTGAGTAAGGTTGGCACACTGAAAGGCATCAGCTGCTACAAACGTACCTTCCAAGTATTGAGTTAAATCTTCCAAACTCCTTACAATGAATATACTTGTATTTGTGGAGCTCCAAAAATAGAAGATGTAATACATCTATTATTTTGAATGTCAATTATTTAAGAAAGAGGGAGATCAATATCTTGGATTGCACATTTTAGAGAAACAATCTATTGGGATCCTAATATTTTTAAAAATGTATTTTCTCTCTGCTCAGAATTCAAAAATTATATAAAGTCCTTTTCGGAAGGAAATTATGGTCTGATTGTGGTAAATTCTGGGCTAATAAAGAAATACTCTTTTCATTCTTTATGCTTATTCTATTGTAGTTATTTTTCTAAATTCTGTTTTTACATGGAATCTTGTTAATGTTCTATGTTTTATATTCTGTATCTTGATATGGCCTAATGACTAATCAACAGGAAATGTTCTAATATGTGCATGAGAAAAAAAGTTGGATTCATTAAAAGCTAAAAAATGGGACTTGGTAGGACCCCAAATATAACACAGAATTCTTCATTGTTTTTTCAGGTCAGCGATAGAATTGCTTCAGAGGCTCTGAGTGATAAAAGTCAATTCCCTTTTTACCATCCGATGCTCCCCAAAGAAGGGATCCTGTACCCAGGAATTGTCCAAATTCTCCTCCATTATGGATGGACCCTGATTGGTCTCTTTGCTCCAGACACTGAGAAGGGAGAGAATTTCATGAGAACTTTTACTCCTATGCTTGTCAAGAATAGAATTTGTGTTGTTATATCACAACGATTCTCACTGACTGGACATACAACATTCCTCAGGGATGCCTTCTCTAGGTGGAGACAAGTCAACGTCTTTGTTCAGTTCGTAGAATTTGAGTCCTCTTGGGAGAGAATTATTCCCTTCCATTCAGCACTTGAACATTTCCCAGAACCCATTGAAGGGAAAGTCTCGATCATGACATTGGCTGCAGTATTAACATGGAAAAAGAATTGGCGTCTCAAGCACATCCATAGTATTTGGAGCTTTCCCTTTCAGTGGAAAAAGAGTTGGAAAAACGATAATGCCTATAAAGATCCTTTCTTTGTGGAACATGAATTTCAAGCTGAGTATTTTCACTGTTTTGTTTCAAAACACCCCTTTTCTGTCAAGGGCCGGAAAAGATGCACCCAGAAAGCACCAGTGGAGTCCCAAGAGAAAAAGAATAGGATGCAGGTTGTAAATCCAGCCATTACTTATAGCGCCATTAAGATTCTGGCCCATGCCTTAAGTGCTGCATCCAAACCCCAGAGGAGAAGGAAGAAGGGTGAAGAGAGGTTGCGGGCCCCAAGGCTGCAGCCATGGAAGGTATTTGGTCCCAACAAGGATCCATCAAATTAAATTCCTTTTCAGGATCTTTTGTGCTCTCTGGGCTTCGTGGTTTAAGATCTTAAGCTTTTGTAAAACATTTCGTACTTTTATATATTCGAAAAAAAGTTCCCAGAATTTTTCTGCTTTTAAGCTCCTGTAAACTAGGACAAGAAACAATGATTGGAAACTGATCAAAGAGAGAAGTAACCTGGAATTAAGGAGAAACTTCCTGACAGTGAGGACAATTAACCAGTGGAACAGCTTGCCTTCAGATATCATGGGTGCTCCATTACTGGAGATTTTTAAGAAGAGACTAGACAGTCACTTGTCTGAGATGGTATAGGTTGAGCAGGGGGCTGGACTAGAAGACCTCCAAGGTCCCTTCCAGCTCTATTCTATTCTATTCTATTCTATTCTATTCTATTCTATTCTATTCTATTCTATTCTATTCTATTCTATTCTATTCTATTCTATTCTATTCTATTCTATTCTATTCTATTCTATTCCAACATGGCTCTTCTGCTTGATGTCTTTCCTCAAGGTTTAAAGCAGCTCCTTTGATCTCTTCCTCCCCTTCTTTGTCCTTGACTAAAGCTGATGAAAATTTTGTGCAGTGTCTTCTCCAAGTGTGGTGCCTGCAAGAGGACCTGGTATCATTCCACTGGGTCATTAATGACATTAATGACAAATTAATAATATGGTTATTATCATAAAATTAAAATATTAGTACTATTTTATTATAATCAGTAACAATTCTACGTATGTAATAATGTGAGAAAAACTACAAATGAAATATTAATACAGATTATAGCTGCCATTCATTACATAAATACAATCATGTATTAAGTCCTGGATGCTAAGAATTAGTTTTCTATTGAATTTTATTCATACACCTCTCTCTAACAGAAAATCATATTTTTATTTTCTGGAAGCTGTAAGGCCCTGCCTCAGCTGAATCTCTCAAGAAAGCAGAACTCTTGAAACTGGCATCGTTTCAAGAGGAACTTGTATTGAGAGTCAGTGACAGCAAGAGAAGGCAGGCAGAATCTGAAGTTCCCGGGTGAAATTGTTAGGCTAAACCCCATTGTTCAAAATCCCTCCCAACTGCCCAGTCCATAGGAGCCAATCCAGAGGTGCAAAGAGGTTGTGAGAACTCCAGACGGAAACTGCGGTACGATGTTCCCAGGCATCACTTCCTTGGTGAGGTGCGGCAGATGACCTCGGGCAATGGAACCGAGTCAACAAAGCAAAGCTAAACACATCACAGGAGAGCTCCAAAGGTCCCCCCCTCCTATCAGGATGGCAGCATCCTGACAGGGATATATAGGGACCTGAGAGAAGCTGGGAATTTTTAAAGGTGACCAAAATAACTTTGTCCAAGTGTTATTATAATTTTTTCATCACAACATCATGATTTATCTACTTCCTTTATTAATGAAAATATAGAAGAAACAATCACCAAGGTCTAATTGTTTTTCGTAACTCCCCAATTTTATCAGTAATGTTAATATTTATTTGAGTACAATTTTTGGGACAGTTTTTTATGAATACTCTAGTTATTTGTGTATTTTGTTTGCTTGGTTGGTGAACTTTGCTAGTTTGTTATATATGATTGACAATTTTTGTCAATTAAATTTTGTCAATATACATTTTATCAATATACTATATGATTTAGAAATATTGCTGAATCTTTGTACTTCAGTTTTGAAGATAATGGGAACACTTGTTCTCCCAACTCACAATATTTGCAAGTTAAACAACCATAGAAGGAAGATTCAAATGTAAAAAGTGATAAGAGATAAGAAACCAAGATTTCTGCTTTTACATTCCTGGATGTTTCCATTCTAGTTCCATTCATTTCTAAAGAAGAGGGAGTTGTACAATCTTTCCATGCTAAAAGTGTACTTGGATCAGAATGGAGATGTAGCAGCAGATCTGAAGATCATGAGTAGGGTATTTTTCCCCAAGGAGGATTCCATCGACAAGCAAATGGGGAGTTTTGAAAGACAGAGACTTACAATCAACCAAGATGCTTTGTCACAGTTAAAGTTGCTCAACAAGGTGGGGAAAATATTGATGTCTTTTCTCTTTTTTCCAAAGCCGTTTCAAGTGGGCTAAACCCAGTCAAAAAAGTGGGTAACCTTCACTCAGAATTGAATGTGTGGAGTAAAACCTCTATAATTTTCTTAGGCAGCTAAGCATGCTTCAGTTCTATTGACCAAGGTTTCCCTTCTGTTGCTGTCATGCCGAATCCTGTTGTAAATATGGGGTGATTATTATTTAGGACACAAATCATTGCCATTTCGTGTCCCTTTGGCAGTTTAGTATCACCATAAAACTGGTGAGACAGGGCCTCATATGCTGGAGATTTTGGTGTTAAGAGCTTCAGGTTCACTAGTTTTTTTGTCTTGAAATATCAAACATGAAGGCAATTCTGTTGACCAGTCCCTGAGTTCAGATTTGGACTGAATTCAATGAAATGGAATCAAGACTGGATGGAGGTCCTGTTGGTCCAATAGTTAAATAAGCTTCATCTTGCCTTGATTGGAGTCAGGGGTCTCCCAAAATTGCAGGGTCAGTCTGGGATGTTTTTAGTCAGCTGAGAATATGCTTATAGCTGCCTCTCTCTAACCCCACTGGAATAGTGTAATTTAGGAAGGAGGTCCAAGGCTTTCACTTCAACTGAAATAATAATGACTGATCTGATGTGAGCTCATTTATGGATTGATTGATTAAATTTATTTGCTGCCCATGAAAATGGCTTGAAAACTGAAGTACTGAAACATTGCTTTGGTGCAAAAAAAATCTTGATATCATAAATAATAAGGGACAATTTCGAGGGAAATATTACTTAGATTTGGGCATTGGCTTGTAAGATTGCACTTCATCTGAAAATCCCTTGAATGCAACTGTTTATCTTGATTGGTAGCTGCCTTAGGACACTGTTGTGTATTGACCCAATTTATAATGGCAGTTATAAACTGTTAACTGAATATGTTTAAATCAAGTCTCTAACTGTTTGTGTATTGTTACAAGCCTGTACTTTAGGCAGCAAATAGTGCTTTAAATTCATTGGCTGCCGCCTAGTGTCAGTCCGGTATAAATAGAAGCCAAGCGGCTGTTAGAGTCGCTTCTGTGTGTGTATTCAATAAAGAGCTGTTGCCTAACCTCCGGTCTGATCAATGCCTCACCAATCCCAGTATTTAACAGTGGTGACGAAGGTGGGATATGCTGCTAAGGATAGAGAGAGCTGAAGCACTAGAACTAGAGCCAGAAGTCACTAAGGGGTGAGACCAGGCACCAGCGCCCTGGTAGGGACCGTGTCCCCACCCTGCCTGCCAGCAAGCCACGCTGGAGGCACCATTCTCCTGAGGGATCTGTCCCCAGGATTCACACAGCAGCATAAGGCATTCGACAGACTTCGTAAGAATCAGCTATGGCCAAGGTGGGCAAGCTGAATGAATTTGACGTTTCCCACCCAGAGCAATGGAGCTCATACGTCTCCAGGGTGGAGAATTACCTGCGGGCCAACCAGGTGAGGGAAGATGGGCTGATGGCTGCTACCGTAATATGCGTATGCGGACAGGCGACCTTCGACATAGTCGAGAATCTGACAGCCCCAGCTTAGAATCAGTCACCTATGCTGATCTGAAGAGGAGACTAAAAGAACACTTTGAACCCAGGCTGTCTGTCATTGCGTGGCAGCACACATTCAAGCAAAGAGAACAATAGCCTGGGGAGTCAGCTGCTGAATTCGTGGCTGCCCTCAGACAGGCGTCCAGACTCTGTGGTTTTCCAGCTTTAGAGGATCAGCTCAGGGACCGACTAGTATGTGGCCTGAGAAACACAGATTTACAGCAGAGGCTGTTTGCAAAGGAAGCCTTGACGTTCCAGGATGCATTAAAAGAAGATATGGCAGAAGAAGCCGCCGGTGGAGCAGTAAAGGCTTTACGACCCTCAAAGACTCCCCCCAGTCAGACAGCTGTTCACCATGAAGACACTGATAGAATAGACAACCCGGACGAGGATGTTGAGATCGACCGGGTGCAGAAGCTACCAAGAAGAAGGCAGCGGCAATTTGACAAGGCAGCCTTCTTCCCTAGCTGTGCTGGCTGTGGAGAACGGCACCAGCAATCGGAATGCAGGTTCCGCACGGCCGTGTGTTGAGCCTGTGGCAAACAGGGGCACATCGCCATCGTCTGTAAAGGTCACCAGAGGGAAGTTCAACCCAAAGACATTCCCAGGAGAGGTAAATGGGCCCCGGGGCAAAGCAGGGTAGGATATTGCTCCGGGAGGAGGAACATTTTTAGAACAGGAGCCCATCGCCCTCTCAAAGAAAAGCTAAGACTCAGGGTCAGGAATTCCGTGTTCAATGGAACAGCCCTGTCCATAATCTCCTACAAAAAAATTTTTTTTAAACAAATTTTATTGGTTTTCAAATTTTACATTGAGTATTCAGAAAGCAGCGTGGTGACTGGGTAATCAATGGTTCAGTAACAAAATCTTTAGTACATATTTCAGGTTACATCGTCAGAAATTCCTTCTCTACATCCCTTAACATTTGTTATATCACATTTAAGCTAGTAAATTTTTAATTATAACAAAGTTAATTAACACCTATATCAATATATTTTTTGCTAATACATATCCATATCCTGTTTTTAAGTTTTACCTATTTTTTTATTTTTTATTACAATATTCCAATTTAACCTTTAATAGCCATAGTGTTTAAATTTTGGGTAATCCAAATTTCCTTTATTTCACTACATAAAAGTTATCATATCTAGAATATACATATTACTTACTTCAATATATTCTTATCTTATTTCATAAACATTTTCTATTTCTCATCCTAATACATCATCACTTGCTGATAGAGTGTCCTTTATTGTCTCCATCATCTATATTATTTGGGCTAAACAATAGTTCGAAGCTAATTCCTAATTGTTAATTTTCATTTCCCTTATAAATCTAAATCCTAAATATTAAGCCAGTTAATCCCTTATTTTTTATCATTTAACAAGAATATTTAAATGCAATAATCATATTTCCCTTCATCTAAAAATCTCCCTTTAGCCCATTAGTTGAGACTTTAGGATCCTCTATCATAAATCAAAAAATCCCATTTTTTAAAAAATCTAACTCTGGCTTTCTTTTTATGCCAACCAGGCTTCCATACCAATGCCTTTAAATCATCAGATAGATCTCCCTTCATTCCTGCATATATTGCTTGAACCAAGGGAGACCATCTAGTTATCAATTTTCCAGAAAGGCTGGTCCGTTCATAGTCGTTAGTCTGTTGTCCTGGTGGCTCCTTCAGTACAATTTGATCATCTTGTTCCTCAGATTTCCTCTGGTTTAGGTAGAGAGTCACGTCCGGCTTTAAAGTTGTTATTTGGTTATCTAGGTTTCCAGTATGCTGTATTTGTTGGTCTTTAACAGCCTCCATGTTGGTGTTGCTTTGTTCTACTTCTGTTGCTTTTTGGTTTGTAGGTTCTTTAGTTGCGGTCAGGGTTTGTCTGTCAAGGTTTTCAGTAAATTGTATTTGTTGATCTTTAAGTTCCTCTGTCTTCGTGTTAGTTTCTTCTGCCTCTGTTGGTTTTTGATTTGTAGGTTCTTTTGTTGAATTCAGAGTTTCATTTTGTAGGTTTAAGCTGGCACCTTTATCTTTCGATCTGGATTTAATTATTTCAGTAGCTTCAATAATTTTTTCAAGTATAAGTTTATAGTTAAGTTGTGGCTGGTCTTCCTCCATTTCTAACATAGTTATGGATAGTCCTTTAATGAAGGCTATTTCTTAGATAAAAGTCAGTAAATGTTCACCTCCACAATTCCTATAAAGCAATTTCACTGTCCAGGTGTTCTCACAGTTTATCTCTTTTAAATAATAGCAAGGGCAAATCTGGGCTGTAAACAGGTCTCTTTAAGAAAAGTATTTACTTGCTATACCAAGCTTCACCACAAGATGTCCCTGACAGTATTTAGAATCTTTTTCCAGACCAGGCTAGGTTTTTATCCAGATAGAGTTCTTTTTCGTAGATAAAGTGACAGGTCCCTGTGAAAATAGGAGTTTTGGATCCCCAGATATCAAGGTAAAATAAATCCAGCTGCTTAATTGTATTTTTCAGGGCTTTGTTTTCCCTGCATAGTCAGGAGCCGCCATCTTAGAGGGTGGGAAAGAAGGGCTCCCTTCCCTCTCTCCTCACAGGGGAAAGAAATTTCAAAAGGCTTTTGACAGGAAAGTACTTGGGATATAAGAAGGTAAAGTCTCACCCAGTTCCTCTGCGTTACTTTCAAGTGCTTGGTTGTGAATTTGGCCTCGGCAGGTAGTGGCTTAGTGATGGGCCATATAAATGGCTGATCTTTTCCCCGTCAGTCCGAAGAGCTGCTCTGGATCAAATGGAAGGGCTGCTGCCCTTCTGCGATCAAACAGGAGGTCCTCTTCATGGTCATTGCCCCTCCAAGGCGACTTTTGACCCCATTCAGCATCTCCGGTGGGAGAAAACCGGACGGCGGAGGAAGCGATCGCCCCGCGCGTCTGCCAGCACCATGATCTGGAACCAGAAGCCTCCTACAAAACTTTTAATTACGTTGGCAGACATGGCGGGAAATGAGTCTGACTCAAGCCATCAGATCTGGTGCTGAAGACTTTCAAAATTCCCGCATAGCTGTTAAAGGCGAAGCTAGAATAAAAGTCAGTTTCAAAGAGTTTGAGGGTCCCCTCAATGTCATGGTAGTCGAAGTCCAGCGCACCAGTTTGATTGGCCTGGACTGGTTTGATGCTCTGGCATCCATGTGACTGGCATCAACAGAACTCAAACAGCTGATTTGACAGTTGTGTGCCAGGAATTCGCTGATGTATTCAGTCCCAGCTTAGGCAAATACAAAGGAGCACCAATCGCCCTCCACCTTGATCCAGCAGTAACCCCCATCAGGATCAAGCCTCGCAGAGTGCCTTTTGCCTTAAAACCAAAAATAGATACAGAGTTAGATAAGCTAGTGCAGCAGGGAGTGTTGCAACCTATTGATAGCGGTTTGTGGGAAACCCCCATAGTCACTCCAGTTAAACCAAATGGAGATGTGCGCATCTGCGCTGATTATAAGTGCACTATTAATAAGGCACTTCAACAGCATGCATACCCAGTTCCTGTAGTTAGCCACATCCTGGCATCACTACAGGGAGATCGCTTATTCGCTAAGCTGGACCTGGCACAGGCATATCAGCAACTGCCTGTGGATGATGCCACTGCAGAGGCACAAACAATAGTTATGCATAGAGGGGCATTCAAGGTTCATCACCTGCAGTTTGGGGTGAGTGTCGCCCCAGGGCTATTTCAGAGTGTAATGGAACGCACACTCAAAAATATTCCAGGAGTGTGTCCTTACTTTGATGATGTTCTGATTGCTGGTGAGTCAGCTGAGATGTTAGCAGAACGTCTCAGAGCAGTTTCAATGTCTCAACGTTTCCGCGAAGCGGGGCTGAAGCTTAAAAGGGATAAATGCCAGATAGGTGTGAACTCTACCGAGTTCCTTGGATTCCGGATTGATGCTGCCGGAATCCACCCCGCTGACTCAAAGCTTAAGGCTATACTGCAGGCTCCCAGACCTAAGTCAAATGGGGAGCTGCAGGCATTTTTAGGGTTACTTAACTTCTACCATGCATTCCTTCCTCATAAGGCAGCATTAGTAGAGCCTCTGCATAGGCTTCTAGATAAAAGGGCACCATGGTTGTGGACTAGAATCCATGAAAAAAGTTTCAAAGAAGTCAAATCACTGCTGTCATCAGACTCAGTGTTAACACACTTCAACGAAAAACTGCCTATCAGTATTGCATGCGATGCTTCGTTGTATGGGATAGGAGCAGTTTTGAGTCACTTAATGGCTAATGGGCAGCAAGCACTCATAGCGTATTATTCAAGGACACTTTCCCCTGCAGAAAGAAACTATGCACAAATTGACAAGGAGGAATTAGCAATAGTAGCTGGAATAAAGAAATTCCACAATTTCCTTTATGGTCGCCCATTTACCATTTTCACGGATCACAAACCTCTTTTAGGTTTGTTTACTGCAGACAAGCAAACCCTTCATATCCTTTCTCCAAAGATGCTGAGGTGGTCAATCTTCATGGCAGCCTACAATTACGAGCTAGTCCATAAGCCTGGCAAGGAAATGGGCCACGCTGACGTGCTCAGCAGGTTGCCCCTGCCTCAATCAGACCCCGACCCTGCACCTGCTGCACGCATCCTGGCAATCCAGGATCTGCCTGAGTCTCCCCTTCATGCAGGGGATGTGGCTGCCAAAACAGCCAATGACAAAAAGTCGTGTTCTGAACTGGGTGCTGAGGGGGTGGCCTGAAGCCAGTCCTGGGACAGAATTTCACAGTTTCATCAGAAGACAAGATGAGCTATCAGCTTACAAGGGCTGCATTTTATGGGGAAGTTGGGTTATAGTCCCACACACATTAAGAGCAAGAGTCTTAGAATCTCTGCATGAGGGACATCCTGGAATAGTCAGGATGAAGGCACTCGCCAGAAGCTACCTGTGGTGGCCAGGGTTGGATAAGGATATAGAGGCTCAAGTAAAAGGATGCCAGGTTTGCCAACAGACCAGACCTGAAATGCCTCAAGCTCCAGTACATTGCTGGGAGACCATGCAAACTCCCTGGTCTCAAATTCATATAGATTATGCAGGACCCTTCCAAGGACAGGTGTTCCTCATTGTGGTGGACAGTTACTCTAAGTGGTTAGAGGTAGCACCTGTCCCAACTATGATTACTGCCAGGACCATCCAGGAACTGTGCAGAATCTTTGCCATGCACGGCTTGCCTGGTGTGATAC
This sequence comes from Azemiops feae, assembly GCA_023970755.1. Taxonomy (NCBI): domain Eukaryota; kingdom Metazoa; phylum Chordata; class Lepidosauria; order Squamata; family Viperidae; genus Azemiops; species Azemiops feae. The sequence goes on from JALGBA010000963.1 coordinate 16,981, forward strand.
TGTCCGACAACGGGGCACAATTCACTGCTGCTGAGTTCCAGTCCTTTTTACAGACCAACATGATCAGACATGCTACCTCAGCCCCCTCTCACCCTGCTTCAAATGGTCAAGCAGAACGTATGGTCAGGACGACCAAGGAATCATTAAAGAGACTAACGACTGGTGATTGGCATCATCGGCTGGCAGACTTTTTGCTCTGCCAACACAAACTCCATGCACTTCAACGGGCCGCAGCCCAGCGGAACTGAGATGGGGACATCGGCTGACCACAAAGCTGGACCATCTCCATCCAGACTGGGCAGCTGCAGAAACAGCACAACCCAAGCCCCCGCGGAATCTGCAACTTGGGGTTAAAGTTTGGGCGAGAAACTACAGTTAAGGGGCACCGTGGGTGGTAGCTGTGTTTGCATACCTTGTGTTGAATATCCCTTTCACACATAAGGCTGAAACTCATGACCCATGTGGTGCATCAAAAAATGCCTGACTCAGCCTTATTGTGAAATACATTCTCATGACCTCACCTCCATCTCACCTCACTATAGTTTTAGAAACTAGTCAGCCAGTTTTAGTTTTAGTTCACCAGCATGGCAGCCATATAAACTGAACAAATATATATATATATACGAATGAAGAACATCTTTAAGGTTGACAGCCCTTATTTGTAAGGAAATTTCCCTTTTTATCTTAACTGGAGATAATTTTGGACTGCTTTCAAAGGGAAGCAGCTTTGCAATGTTTTATGTACTCCAGAAGAAACCTTTCCAGATCCTACTGGTCAAAAGTTTCTTTCTTCCTCACAGTTTTATTCTAGTTTAATAAATCCAATGAAATGAAAAAATAGTATATATTTTACAATAAAGTTCACTCTAACATTTAGTATTTGTGGATATTTTAAAATCAAGCATTTATGAAGAATGGAGGAATGCATGTTAATTCCACTATGAGGAGGAAAACACCGGTTGCCACTTAATGGTTAAACTTTTTCTCAATTTCATCCCTCCAGACTTTGTTAAGTAGAAAGCTACTTTATTGTAATCTGATAAGTCAGAAGAAAAAAAGAGGAACTGAATGAAGCATCTTCTTGCAATTGTATCTCCTGCAACCATTTGGAAGGGGTCAGAGATTTCATATTTGCCTACGTGAAGCCCAGAGATAACTTGGCCGATGTTCATGTCTACCTCCATCTTACACGGATGGTGAGTCCTAACATATTTTCTTTGTCTTTTCTTCTTCTTCTGTTTAGTCTTTGCCTCAGTCTAAATGTGTGGAAAAATGCCATCCTGGATTTGTGAAGAAGGCTCGAGAAGGAGAGCCATTTTGCTGCTATGACTGCATTCCTTGTCCAGAGGGGACCATCTCCACTCAGGAAGGTGGGTGACACCATAGGGAAACTTTGATCAATTTGCATATTAAAGACACGTGTAAGTTTGATTTTTTAGTTCTTAATTTTAATGGTGTCCAATATCTTCCCTAAATGGGATTTATATGAAAAATATCTTGAAGGATGAGGTAGAAAGAAGGATTTTGTGGATTGCGTAGGAAATCTCTCTTTTATTTGCCAATTTGGATGTGTCCTTCCATGTTTATCTTTCTTAGGAACATCTGAATACTTTGTAACTTGAGAAATGATTTTACATCTGTTGGAAAAAAAATCTTCATCAGGGTCCAGTCCAAGCTGGGAATAAACAAAATAGAGACTGCTTTAAAAAGAAGGTTGGAGTTTATTGAAGAGCAAAGCCAGACAGAAGCCTGGCTCTGGGAAAGCTGACCACATGTTGCTAGGAGTGGTGGGTTTTTATACCTTCTGGGTCTTTTTAGGTTGTTTCCTATTCCTGTTTGAGGCTTTGACACAGGTACTTTGACCTGAGTCTGAGTGTGCCCTTTTGGTATTGTGGCGAGTTAATCCTTTATGTTTCCTGTGCTTAGAGTTTGGGTGGGGTATGTAGATTTTAGGGGTCTTTGTCTTCCTAATTTCATAGCTTCTGGCTTCCTTTCCCCAACCTTCCTGAATGGATTATTACATCTGCATTTCTAAAAAGCTGGTTTCTGCTGAGTTTTCTGGCTGAGGGGAGGGAGGGAGAAGTTTCTGCTTTTTAAAGATCTTCTCCGTTATTCCTTTGGAGAAATATATCCTGCCTTTTTAATATTTCCCAAAATCTTTCTTTCTCTGGATTCTTTCCACAGATCAATGGGTTTTGCTCACCAAAACCAACTTTACAGGCCAAAAGAAACATCAATCAATCCTTCAACTAATCAGTCAATCTTATGAAAATCATAAATCCTCATAAGCTGAAAGAGCTAATTAGAAGGAACAATGGAGGGAGATATGTTGGCTTCAAGAAGCAAATGAAAATCAAACAGAGGATTCACCATAAAATCTTTGTGGATATTTACTTCCCACCTTTTCTTATCTTTCCCATTTTCTTTGTTGCTAAATAGTGAGATACAAACAGTTATAACACAAACAAAAAAAGAATATAGTCCTGGTTCTGAAAGGAAAAAAAAATACATACTGTGTTGGGATTGAAAGGAACAGAAAGGGGGGAGGGAGAGAACTAATAAAAGATCAATCTACTTAACATCCATTGATACCAATGTTGAATTCATTCTCTCTTTAAAATTGTTTGCCAAATCTAGAGAGTATGGAAATATATCACTTCATCTTCTCATTTCTACAGGGTAAAAAAACTTTGCAGACACAGTTTTTGTTTAATGAATTCCTTCATGAATTAATTTTCCTTAAGATCAAGATGCTACCTATCATGCAAGCAGCACACAGGGCTCTGTTACCAGGAGATCCCCAGGGCTGTTGAAAGAGTCACATTTTAAGGGATTTTTAAAAAGGCTTCATAGTTTGGAGATACTGTGAATTTCTGTGCTCTAATGATTATTTTTGCTGAAATTCACCTTTCAAAACCTTACATGAGAAAGAACCAGGGTATCTGCAGGGTGTCCTCTCCTTGAGGATATCTGCTTCTCCCACCAGAGCAGATAATAATTGGCATGCAAAAAGGTCTGTTCCCTAAAAGATTCCCACTTTATGGGTCCTCAAATGCCTGCTTCTTCTGGTGCAGCTCCTGCCCCATTGGACCCACTCCCCCTTGAAATTCAATAGGCCCCCATCCTCTTAAGCCTCTGGAGACTTGCTACTTCTCCCAACCATTTGGGATAAAGTAAGGTCAGTGCAAGATAAAAATCTGGTGGATTACCTCAGAGAAGGGAGGTTGCGGCACCATTATTTCTTCTTTTATGTTTGTTTTGTTGTTCTTGGTTTTAATAGTTGTATATATTGGAGGGTTTTTTTTTTTTGCTGGAGTGTAAGAAGATACCATTACTAAGACCTTCCTGTCTCTCAGTATCACCTAATCCAAAGGTTTTCTTGAAATTTGAAAGAGTATAAAAGAAATATTACTTTGTTTTCTCAGATACTGACAAATGCACCAAGTGCCCAGATGATCAATATCCAACCAAGAACAGAGTCCAATGTATCCCCAAAAGAATAACCTTCCTGTCCTATGAAGAGCATCTGAGCATCATCCTCATCTCCTTTGCTCTTCTCTTGTTCCTAACCACAGCCCTTGTTTTAATCATATTCCTTAAATACCTAGAAACACCCATTGTTAAAGCCAACAACCGGGACCTCTCCTACATCCTCCTGATCTCCCTCCTGCTTTGTTTTTTGTCCGCCTTTTTCTTCATTGGCCAACCAAGAAAAGCCACCTGTCTTCTCCGACAAACAATGTTCAGTATTGTCTTCTCAGTAGCTGTGTCTTCTGTGTTGGCCAAAACTATCATGGTGGTGCTGGCCTTCCAGGCCTCAAAACCAGGGAACAGGATTAGAAGATGGTTAGGGAAGACCTTGGCCAACTCCATCATCCTTTCTTGTTCAGTTATCCAAATTTTCATTTGTGTCATGTGGCTTGGAGTTTCTCCCCCATTTCCTGACTCTGATCTGCACTCCCAGCCTGGAGAGATCATTCTTCAATGCAACGAAGGCTCTGTCACCATGTTTTATGTTGTCCTTGGCTACATGGGTTTCCTTGCTGCCATTTGCTTCACTGTGGCTTTCCTGGCCAGAAATCTGCCTGGAGCTTTTAATGAAGCCAAATTGATCACCTTCAGCATGCTGGTCTTCTGCAGTGTCTGGGTCTCCTTCATCCCCACCTACCTGAGCACCAAAGGAAAGTACATGGTGGCCATACAGGTTTTCTCCATCTTGGCCTCTGGTGGTGGACTGTTGGGCTGCATCTTCTTTCCCAAGTGCTACATTATCATCCTGAGACCAGATCTAAACACTAAGGATGATCTAATGATAAAAGTAGGGAACTGATAATGAAATTGTTTCTTGGGTTCTTAAAATTTAATTATTGATTGCAATTTTTGGTTTATATGCTTCATTTGCCTCCGTTTGACAATTAAGGTTATTTAAAATCCAAGGAAATAAAAAGTTAGATTAATAAAATTAAAATCCAACATAATAATCAAATAATAAAAATAATTAATAATTAATATTTGTGTTTTTAAACTGTTGGTAGCCCTCCTTTTCCTAAGCACTTAGGTTACCCAATATTTGGATTAAGCAGCCCTTTAAGAGAGGACACATATGAACCCTATCCTGGGCTTTGGACTACTTTAAGCTTGGTAGGTATCTTCAGAGTTAGTTAGGAGGTTCTCAACCTCATCTCCTTCATGATTCTTTCTGAATTAGTATTTCAATTCCTCCAAGGTCTGTGTCAAGATTCCAGCTGATGATCCCAACCAAGCAAACACCTTTGAGACATTCCAATCTCTTAATGTAAAACTTTATTGAGTACATCATTTCGGCATGTATGAAAGCAGAAGAAGCTCTGGAAAAACCCAAGCCCTATATAGTGAAAGCATAGTATTCTCTCTCCTCCCTCTGGATCAGGGGGCCAATTAAATGTAGCAATATTGTTTTGAGAAACTATCTATGGGTTTGGCCAGACACCTGGTAAATGTCCTGGGTTCTCATGGTCTGCTTCCTTAATCTTTGAAGTTTGCATTCCAATCTGATTTCCTTCCCCCTGGGTTCATTGGCAAACTGTTGCAGCAGAAAAAAATGGTGTTTTGAAACTTGACAGGCGGACCCTCCTAAAAACTGGAAGGTTCCTGGAAAACAGCAAACACATATTAAGGCATTTTTTTCCCTCAATTCTCCACATAAGGGTCCCCTGTCTTTTGAAAATATTCTAGCTGGAATCTACTTATTAAGTCTTCTGATCTAATGTTATGAGGTTTTATCAACTCACTTCCTCTATTGGATAACCTCTTCACTGAACTAGATACTGTAGTTTCCCCTTATGGATTCTAGAGTCTACGATTTGCTTAACTTTGTAATGTCTTTCCCCCTCCACCCTTTTTGGACCAGGTGCTTCTTTTCCAACTGGTCTCAGTTTCGATCCCTGAGCCAGCCTCAGAAGGATGCAGTGAAATACTGGGTGCACTTTACCCAGCATTCTGGGCAGTTTCAGTTCTACAGTCACTGGGTGAATAATTTTCACAATCGGGAAGGCCCTATGTACTTAGTGCCTTGTTTTTACAGGGAATCCTCAACTTTAGGTACTTGGTGGATAGACGCATTTTATCTCCTACATGGAATGTTCCCTGGGGAGCTCGCTTCTTATCTGCTTGTTCCTCTGACTCTCTGTTGCCTTGGCTAGTGCTTTCTTCACATTACACCAGCTCTCCTTTAGATTAGAAGAATTTTCTCAAGGGGTACCAAACCCCTGCAGCCTGTCCGGTAGCTTCCGGAACAGCTGTAAAGACTTGGGGGAAGATGGCCGGAATGGGTCCGGCAAAGAACATCCAAGACATGGGCCAAATAGACTTCAGAGCTCATGTGATGGTGACCCGCCCAAAGGAACCACTGGTGACATGAGACGGGGTCACAGTGATGGGGATCCAATGCCAGATGGGAGGGGAGATATGGAAGGTCATCATGCCAAAGGTGGCCGAAGCTGAGTTCCCACTAATCTTCCCTGGGGTGGAGCCCGCCCAAATCCTGAGGTGGAAAGAAAAGGAAGCCACTGAGTGGGAAGAGTTGGTGCAATGGAAGTATCTGATGGCCTGCCACAGCCCATCGGTCAAGCAGCTGAGGGAGAGGTTTGTGGGGGAGAAGAGTAAGTGTAGAAGATGCAGTGTTGCAACTTCAACAGCTCTAATTGGATTTGGTGCTTCTTTCATTTTTCTCCTGATGGGCTCTTTCTCAGCAATCACCATTTTTTAAAGCTCCAGATCAATTTTTATCCTTTTCTTGGCTTCTTCTCTCTTGGCCTCCCTTTCCAGCTTCTCTGGGCTGAGGTGCTGAACAGACTTCCTCCTTCTGGTGAGGAATCTTCTTTAGCAGACATCTTTATAGCCTGTGCCTTTCTGACTGGGTTGGCATACAGGTATCTTTGCCACTTCTCAATTGTGTGACTGCCCTAGCACCACCTAGCCTGTCCATTGTTGCCCGTTTCTGTGGGGAAAAAAATTAAAGACCTGTAGTTGGTATGTGACCTCTGCTGATGGTCAGAGGAATTTAAAAAACAAAAACAAAAAACCCACCTCTTGATTCCCTTGTTAGCCCCTAATGTTCAATATCCCACTTCTAGTACCATATAATAGTGGAAAAGGTGTCCTGAGAATTAAATCTTCACTGCCTCTGAGCTACTTCAGTTCTGAAGAGACCCAGTTATGGGGGAGCAGCTACTGGCCAATTTGCTCTCCTTGCTCCCTTCCTCCCTCTGGGGAACCAGAAGAGGATTGAAGGGAAAATCCTCACCCACCTATGGTTAGAGTGTCACCTCTGCCGGTAAACAAATATTTCTTCTTAAAGAAGGGAAAATTCCTTCCAGTGTGCAGTATCCTATTTCTTGTGGAATCAGATGTAGGACCCAAAGGAAGTAACAAACTCTTACTACAGTGTTTATTAGCATGCGCCAGAGGGACTCCTTCAAATACCATGTTTCCCTGAAAATAAGACAGAGTCTTTTTTTTTTGCCTCCAAAAGATGCACCAGGTCTTATTTTCAGGGGATATCATACTCACCTCCAGCACTGACAGCCCTGCCCAGCTAGTCCACTTCTTCTGTGGCTGAAGGAGTAGCTTCATTCTACAGCTGCATTCTGGCCTGCATTTTGCAGTCAGGCCTTTCCCGAAGGCCTCTGCAGCCAAGTACCGAGCTATGGATTCAATCCATAGCTTGATCCTCGGCTGCAAAGGTCTTGCAGAACCAAGTTATGGATGGATAGCTTGGTTCTTGGCTGCAGTGGCCCTCTGCAAAGGCCTGTGACTGAGAAATGCAGGCCTGGCTGCAGAAGACACCACAGAAACAGTGGGCCAACAAGGAGATGACTGGCTGCAATGTAAGTGTGTGTGGAGCGCATGCAGCAGCTCTACATCCCCAATCCCGCCCTAGCTTGATTTTTAGGTGTGCCTCGCCCCAAAACTAAGGTTTATTTTCAGCATGGGGCTTACTTTCGGGGAAACACAGTAATATTGAGAGATGGCCCCACACACAATCAATAGATGCACACCTATTTATGTATCTCAAAATGTCAGGAGAGACTAAGTATCAAATGATCTAAGTGTACATATTCATAGGTAAAGGATGTCAAGCTACTACAAATAAGTGATATCAGGGTCCTTCTTCTGCCCGTTTTCCTTCTGAAACCAAAAGGGGGGGAAAGGACTAAGGCAAAAAAAGCAATCAAACTGTGGGAGGACAGCACCCCCCCCCCCAGAGAAAGAAATATTTTGGGGAATATTAAAAAAGCAGAATATTATATTTCCCAAAGGAATACAGTAATGGAGAAAGAAAGTCTTAAAAGACAGAAATCAGCCCCCGGAAACCAGCCCCAGCCCCTCTCCCCCAAGCAGAAAAAAGGTCTGTGGAAATGCTGATAATCCTATTCAAAAAGTTTGGAGCCAGGAAGCTAGAAGTTGATGGGATTAGGAAGACAAGACCCGTAAAATCTACATACCCCACCCAAACTCTAAAGACATGACCTTTACGACATAATAGGATTAACCCATCAATACCAAAAAGGGCACACTCAGGTCAAGGTTCATGCTACAGGAACAGGAACTCCAAACACAAAAGCCCCAGAAGGTATAAAAACCGACCACTCCCAGCAACATGTGGTCAGCTTTCCCTGAGCCATATTTCTGTCTGGCTCTGCTCCTCAATAAACTACAACCTTCTGTAGCTGGTCCAATGAAAAGATGTACAAAAGAGATGGTTTGCATCCATCAAAGAAAGGAACTGGGTTACTCGGCTATAAATTCACAGATTATCTGGAGGAAAGTTTAAACTAAACAGCGGGGACAGTGAGTTAATTGATACAGAACACCCCTGTCCCCGGCAATCTAAAAACTATAGGGCTATTAGTGCATGTAACATAGATGTGTGTGTGGACAAGAATATCAACCTTGCTGTCAAGCAAAATCAAGCTTTCAATAGCGAGTGCCACACAAAGTACACTAACCAAATAGGAGGTAGGACAATAGGGGAACTCAGGCACCACACAGGTTATGTAGAAAGTAAACACAGGGTCAGTCATAAAGGACTCAAATGTCTATACACCAATGCACAGAGTATGAACAGCAAACAGGGTGAACTAGAAATTCAGGTTAATAAGGGAAGATATGATATTGTTGCCATTACGGAAACATGGTGGGATGAAACCCACACACGGAACACACAGCTAGAGGGATTTAAATTATTTAAAAGAAACAGACCAAATAAAAGAGGAGGTGGAGTTGCTCTCTATATAAGAAATAACTACATCTCTACAGAAATAGAGCACAACAATTATGAAAACTGTCTTGAATGCATTTGGGTCAATATAAAAGGGGGGGAAATGACATTGCCATAGGTGTATATTACAGGCCACCCAACCAAACAGGAAATAGATGAACTTTTTGCTACCTCAGCTAACTAAGGTATGTAGGAAGCACATCACAATAGTAATGGGGGACTTTAACTACCCTGACATCAACTGGGAGACAAATTCTGCACCAAGTGGAAGATCAAACAGGTTCCTGGCAAACCTAGCAGACAACTTTGTCTCCCAAAAAGTAGAGAAGGGACCTAGGGGATTAGCCATTTTGGATCTAATTCTCACTAACAGAGATGAAATGATAGAAGGTGTTGAAGCCACAGAAACCTTGGGAGGAAGTGATCATGCAATATTGGAATTCAACATTATGGAAGCACAAGCAATAGAACACAGTCAAACTAGAGCCTTGGACTTCAAGACAGCAAATTTCAATAAACTTAGAGAGGGCTTGGAAAGGATTCCATGGATGAGAATCCTCAAGGGGAAAACAACTCAAGAAGCTTGGGAAATTCTGAAAAATGAGATAATAAAAGCCCAGTCTAGCACAATACCAACCAAGAGGAAAAATAACAGCTCTCAAAAGAAACCAGCATGGCTGCATAAAGAACTCTCTGACAAATTGAAAGATAAAAGGGACAAGTATAGAAAGTGGAAAGAGGGGCACATAACTAAGGCAGAATATCAGCAAATAGCCCGAGCCTGCAAATATGAAGTGAGGAAAGCTAAGGCTCATAATGAACTAAGGCTTGCGACCAAAGTCAAAATAACAAAAAAAGCTTCTTTCAACATGTAAAAAACAAGAAAAAAGTGAAGGAAATGATTGGTCCACTAGTGGGTGAAAGTGGCAAAAAGGTGACAAGCAACAGGGAGAAAGCAGAACTATTTAACTCATTTTTTGCATCTGTCTTTACACAAAGGGAAAAAACAGTCCAACCTATCAAAAACAGTACCATAAAAAACAGAATAGAAACACAAGTTAAGATAGGCAAGAAAATGGTAAGTGAGCACCTGTCCAGCCTAGACAAGTTCAAATCACCAGGACCAGATGGATTACATCCCAAGGTTCTCAAGGAACTGGCAGATGTGATCTCAGAACCATTGAACTATATTTTTCAAAGATCCTGGAGCAATGGGGAACTAATGGAGGACTGGAAAAGAGCTGATGTAGTTCCCATCTTCAAAAAAGGAAAAAAAATGGACCCAGGAAACTACAGACCTATCAGCCTGACCTCAATACCTGGGAAGATTCTGGAAAAGATAATCAAACAATGAATCAGCGAACACCTAGAGGCAAACAAAGTCATTACTAAAAGCCAACATGGGTTTGTCAAAAACAGATCATGCCAGACAAACCTTATTGCATTCTTTGACCAAATGACAAAATTAGTGGATCAGAGGAATGCTGTGGATATAATTTACTTGGACTTCAGTAAGGCATTTGATAAAGTAGATCACAACCTACTACTTGACAAGATAGAAAAATGTGGGGTAGACAGCATCACCACCAGATGGATCTGTAGCTGGCTCACTGGCCGTACTCAGCGTGTGGTCCTCAATGGAACCGCATCTACATGGAGGGAAGTGTGTAGTGGGGTGCCCCAGGGCTCTGTTCTGGGCCCAGTGCTCTTCAACATCTTCATCAACAATTTGGATGAGGGGATAGATGGGGAACTCATCAAATTTGCAGACGACACCAAGCTGGCAGGAATAGCCAACACTCCAGAAGACAGGCTTAAGATACAGAAGGATCTGGACAGACTTGAACACTGGGCACTATCTTACAAAATGAAATTCAATGGTGAAAAAAGCAAGGTTCTACATTTAGGTAAGAAAAACCAAATGTACAGGTATAGTATAGGGAGTACCTTGCTCAATAGTAGTAACTGTGAGAGGGACCTCGGAGTCCTAGTGGACAATCACTTAAATATGAGCCAGCATTGTGCTGCAGCTGCCAAAAAGGCCAACACAGTGCTAGGCTGCATTAACAGAGGGATAGAATCAAGATCACGAGAAGTGTTAATACCACTTTACAATGCCTTGATAAGGCCACACTTGGAATACTGCATCCAGTTTTGGTCACCACGATGTAAAAAAGATGTTGAGACTCTAGAAAAAATACAGAGAAGAGCAACAAAGATGATTAGGGGACTGGAGGCTAAAGCATATAAGGAACGGCTGCTGGAATTGGGTATGTCTAGTTTAATGAAGAGAAGGACGAGGGGGGATATGATAGCAGTGTTCCAATATCTCAGGGGCTGCCACAAAGAAGAGGGAGTGAAGCTATTCTCCAAAGCTCCTGAAGGCAGGACAAGAAGCAACAGATAGAAACTAATCAAGGAGAGAAGCAACCTAGAACTAAGGAGAAACTTCCTCACAGTTAGAACAATTAACCAGTGGAACAACCTGCCTCCAGAAGCGGTGAATGCTCCAACACTGGAGGTTTTTAAGAAGAGACTGGACAGCCATTTGTCCGAAATGGTATAGGGTTTCCTGCCTGAACATGGGGTTGGACTAGATAACCTCCAAGGTCACTTCCAACTTTATTATTATTATTATTATTATTATTATTATTATTATTATTATTATTATTATTATTATTATTATTATTATTATTATTATTATTATTATTATTATTATTATTATTATTATTATTATTATTATTATTATTATTATTATTATTATCTTTTATTCATTAAACATGAACCTCAGTCAACTGAACATTCAAATTCAAATTGGCTGGTGCTGATGGTTGACACGGGTTGCTACCAGCATCCTAGGTGTCAACCAGGTACCTTCTTAAAATATAAGATGTTCCAAGTAGCGCAGTTTTTTGTAACATTTCTGGAGTTATTGCAGGAAGCTGCAGTTTCTTGATGTGTTTTGCGAAGTTTTTGGACATAGTTCCCAGTGCCCCGATGACAATGGGTACCACTGTTACACGTTTCATCCATAATCGCGCAGTTTCGATGGCCAGGTCGCGATATTTCGTAATTTTTTCCAGTTCTTTTTCTTCGACTCTGGCATCTCCTGGTACAGCGATATCAATCAGCTGTACGCTTCGGTTCTCTACAACTGTGATATCCGGCATATTGTGTTCCAAATGGCGATCTGTCTGTATTCAAAAGTCCCACAAGATCTTCACCCTCTCATTCTCAACAACTTTTTCCACCCTGTGTTCCCACGACTTTTTGGACACAGGCAAGTCGTATTTTTTACACAATGCCCAGTGGATTAATTTAGCAACTCGATCATGTCTAGATTTGTAATCAGTTTGTGCGATTTTGCTGCACTCACAGATTAGGTGTGAAACAGTTTCAACTTTGTCATTGCAAAGTTGGCAATTTGGATTGTCAGTGGATTTTTGTATCTTCGATTTCATGGCATTAGTTGGTAATGCGTGTTCTTGAGCAGCCAGTATTAAGCCTTCCGTTTCTTTCTTGATGGTTCCCATCTTAAGCCATTCCCATGTCAAGTTGTTATCACATTTTCCTTCAATGTTTTTCAAATGCTGTCCATGCAAAGCTTTGGTTTTCCATCTATTTAATCTGTCATCCAGCCGTTTTTCCTTATATTCTGCCTTTGTTTCTGTTATTTTTATAGTGCTCTCTGTTTTCATAGCCTGCAGCAGTTTTTCTGTACTTTGTTTCACATAGTCATTCAATCATTATTATTATTATTATTATTATTATTATTATTATTATTATTATTATTATTATTATTATTATTATTATTATTATTATTATTATTATTATTATTATTATTTCTAAAGCAGTCTCCATTTTGTTTATTCCCGGCTTGGACTGGACCCTGATGAAGACTTTCCTTTCAACAAAACCATAAAACAGGGATGAAAACATCTCCCATAAATCAAAAAGAGGGACCATTTTGAAAATGCAGGACCCCCCCCCAAAAAAAACATCTCCCATTGCAAATCTATGGGACTGTTGTAATGAAATAACAAACATTGGCCTTATATGGCTTTACAGCAACTTCATTTAATCAATTCCACTAAGAACTGATTTTCACTACAATCCCTCTCCCCATGTTGATCTCAAGGAGGTCACCATACGTATTTCATAAGAGAACAGGGTTTAGCCTTACCCTCTCCTGGAAACGATAACTAAAAAATTCCTACTAAGCATTGCCCTGGGGAGAGTAATTGGATAATGCCAGCCAGAAGAATTGGGAATTCGAGAGCCAGGTTGCACAACCAGCCTGTCCCAGGAAAGCTGAGATAAGCCAATTCCAGAAAGTCCTGTGGGCTTCTTCTGGGATTGGCTTAGCTAGATCTCCCAAATCCTGTTCATTAGCTTTTATTCGCAAGGAATTGTCAGTGAGTTTAAAGCAACACAAACCTGAAAGCTCCTCACAGCCATGGGCCATGTTGAATAGCATAAATTCAATGGCCAGGATTTTCTGCAAAATTGCCGTTCTTTGCTGTTCCTGAACCTCATTCAGGAGAGGAGTAGCGTTTATAATAATAATAATAATAATAATAATAATAATAATAATAATAATAATAATAATAATAATAATAATAATAATAATAATAATAATAATAATAATAATAATAATAATAATAATAATAATAATAAAGTTGGAAGGGACCTTGGAGGTCATCTAGTCTAACCCCCTGCTCAAGCAGGAAACCCTATACCATTTCTGACAAATGGCTGTCCAGTCTTTTCTTAAAAACTTCCAGTGTTGGAGCATTCACCGCTTCTGGAGGCAGGTTGTTCCACTGGTTAATTGTTCTAACTGTCAGGAAGTTTCTCCTCAGTTCTAGGTTGCTTCTCTCCTTGATTAATTTCCATCCATTGCTTCTTGTCCTGCCCTGTTTGGCTTATACTTTTTACTATTAAACAAGCCAGTTTTCTAATATTGACGTAGACATGGGCTGCTAGGGCTGTTTAGCCAATTATAGAGCTAGCAAGCCCATAAACCATTTCTCTGTTTTATTGCCCTATATGGTCATCCCAGCTATTGTCAAGTGGGGAGCCCCCAATGAGGTTTATGTTCCTGCACACTCGCCTGGGCTTGTGACTATGGTTTGAACCTACATTAGGCCAATAGCCTCCTGGCCATGGGATACCACATGAACAAGGAATCCAGGACTCTGAGTAACTGGAATCTGCTCAGATTCACATTACTGTCCCCCCATACAGCAATCACAAGGTTCCAGTGACTGAGAGGACTCTGCTGGCTCTCTGGCATGTCATCCCCATTGCTTGATGCATGGGTGAGGCTGTCCCTCTACCTGCCCCAGCCTTGCCCAGGCTGAAAGCTTCCCTTCTTCAGATTCTCTCAGATCTGGTCTCCCCAGCCCTGCCTGCCATCTGCTTGTGAGAAGGAGGACAAGGAGGGGGCTTCATGAGCTTTTGTTCCAACTGCCAAAAAAGCAGCAATTCTTTTTCTGCTTGAAACAGAGAGACATAGAAACACAGGACTTTGGAGGGAACTTGGGTAATCTCAGCCTTTACTCAGATTTATTTTGCGGTTTGTCTAAAGAAATTTAACCTAGACATGGCGAACTTTGCACATGCCTGGGTGTCATCAGCACACAGCAACAAGTCATCAATCCATGGAATCACCCCTCCCTCTCAGGGCTGCAGCCGAAGAACCTCCAGCATCCTCCCATCAGGGAAGAAAAAAAGGAATGGGAGAAAGAAGGGAGAGAGCTACAGCCACCTCTTTAACTGCTACGAGATGGGATTTCTCCAGTAGTCCATAACCTTCACTTTTATCCAACAAGTGCAATCCTGGGCCCCTTTCCTCCCTTTCTGAATTACTGGCATCCATTGCCCTCTGTGGGATTTCGTCCTTCCCTGAAAAACATTCCTCACAAACACCTTCAACTTCCCTCCTTAAAAACACTTCCAATTTCTTCCCTCAGAAATTCTTTCCCGATTCTTCCCTGTTCCTGTCATAAGCAGAGATGCCTTAACTGTCTCTTCCAAATGCTGCTATTTCCATCAAAGACTCCATCCCAGAAAGAATAAATTGGCACAACTCAATGGAGAGCTGAGCACCACTGGGGGTGGCAGACTGTCTCTCCTCCCCCTGTACCCCTCATAACTTTCCCTTCTCTTTTGGGGTAAAATATTTCTGGGGTGGGGCAGGTCAGAAAACCCCATTCATCAAGGCTAACATGGTCAGTCAAATTAGGCTGGTGAGACTGTCCTGGTTAAAATCTCCATCCCGGGAGGGGAGCCAAAGTCAGCAGGCCTATTTCCTGGCTCAAACCTCTGATGTCAGAAGTGGGGAAATGAGAACACATCATCAATAGCACTCCTCATTCCCCACTCTGTCTCCTTCCTTTTATACCCCCAACTTGCCATGTTGGAGGCTGTACGGGAGCTGCAGATCGAGAAACTTGCTAACAAAAGAAAGTGAAGCAGCTGAAGGTGCAGTTTCTTGAGAAAGTGGAGGAGCTGAAAGCACTGCATGTCCTCCAGTCGCCAAAGAATAACATGTCTAAGGACTTCTGGTTTTGTGCTGTAGCGACCAGTTGTGGACTTGCGGATTCTCTGCATCCCTGCAGCTAATTTCACCCTGCCTGGGGACCCTAAATGGGTCTAAGTCACCCCAGAGAGGCGACAAAGAAAGAAGGGTGCTCCAGCGATTCTGGAATGGTGGTGGCCATTCCGTTTGACTTGGGGAAAGCCTTCTAACCTGACAGGAGAAAGGCTGGCCATATTGCATCAACCAGCCCAAGCTACTAGCAACCGAAGTCCAAAAGCAGTAACCAGCACAACTGTGAACAGCTTGCTTGAAACTGGCTGAGGAATTTGATATTCTCTTTTCTATTCTACATTTAATTTCCTAGAAAAGATCCCCAAGAAGCAAAATACCTCCGAAAGGGAAGGAGGGGGATTTCTGCCCCACCCTTATACTAACGGAAGTGGTGAATTAATCTTTTTATGGAGGATCAAAATATATGGAAATGAAATAAATATAAAACCTGAACTTTAAAACTTAAATCTGGATAAATCTAAAATTGTTTGAATGGTTAAGACTCTCATTTTAAAGATAATTGTTTATTTTGGAAATTGAAAAACAAATAGATGCTGACACCTAGTGCTGGGTGAAGACTATGACAGCTATGTCTTTCCTATAAGACTTGGCAAAATCTGGGAAAAGCTAATCTGTATTTGTGACCTTCAAAGCTTTAACAACAAAGAACAGCTGTGACAAAAAAAGACAATAATCTGGGCTGTAGACAAAGAGAGAATTATAAATTTCAGAAAAACAGATAAATGGATACAAAATTGAGAATAGAGACTTAAAGATGGAACTTAACAAAACAAGAAAATACGATTTGATCCTAGTGGAAAAAGATTTCAGAAGAATTGGGAAAAACAACTTATCCTTTAAGACTACAAAATAAATCTGAGGACAAGAAAACAGATTGGATAAAATGGACTGTAGAGATGTCAGGAACATCAGAGAGAAAGGAAATGATAAGAGAAGTGAAGAGAAGAGAAAGAAAAAGAAAAAGAAAAATATTTTCAATAAACATGGAAAGGAAGAAGCCCTGTACAAAGACACTTCATCTGATTTACTTTTTAAATCTACAATAACATTTATGAACATATGGAAAGACCTTTTGACTCAGAAAAATACATTGATCAAGAAAGATAGGCCGATCTTTTCCTCCGACGGCCCTAAGGAGATAGCTCGAGCTAAGGAGAGCTGCCGCTCTTCCCCAGTCAAGCAGGAGCCTCCTCAAGCAGTGGTCGCCTCTACGGGGCGACTTTCGACCCGGTTAAGGGTCTACTGGCGAAGGGAAAGCAGCCGGTGGGAGAGACGGCTCTCTCCGTGCGACTGCGCGTGCCGTGATACGGAACCGGAAGCCACACCAGCTGAAAGCCAGAAGAACAACTAAGCGTAAAGAACCCCCGTGGAGAATCCGGGTGAGACCTTTCCTACCCCTTTTTTCCCTAATTACTCTCCTGTCAAAAGCTTTTGTGTTTGAATTACTTCCCTGCTGTGAGGGAGCAGCGTTTGGGCATTCGGGAAAAACAGCTTTTGAAAAAAAAAAAAAAAAACCAGTTAATTTTTATGGACTACTTAAATTTTGGAATACTGAGGGGACCTGAAAACATTTTATTCTTGATTATTATTGTTATAACTACGCATCTATTACTTTGGAGAGGCCTTTCTTCATCTTTTTCAACACGAAAAATAAAAAATCTATTAATTTGGAAAGAAAAAAAAGATTTTATGGTCTGCTGAGGACATCTTGTGTCGAAAAGTGGTACTGCAACTGTATATTTTTTTATGGCTGGGAATGGCTATGACCTTCAAAAGATGATAAGCATAAGATAACTGAAACAGCTGGTCTATTGAAAATTGGAGGTGAACATTTGTTTGATTTCTACGAAATAGAGCCTTCTCTAAAAGATTAAAAAATCTTTTACTACTGATATGGAACCTAACACACAGCTGGACTATGAGCTCATATTGGAAAAAATTCTGGAAGCCACAGAGGATATGAACTCTTACTTTCAAACTTTGACAGATCAAATTATAGACCGAAAGACAGCGCAGAAAAAGCAGATTGGCGCCAAAGAGATTAGTGAACAATATGTACAACCTAAAGAGGAACCACGTCAACAACTCAACTATGAAACTACACTGAGAGAAACTGTGGAAACCAAAGAACAAATTAACTTCATACAACTCCAAACGCAATCTATGGAGAAGCCTGATGATCAAAGAATAACTTTAACAGAGATGTCTGAAGCATTAACATCAACAGAGACTGACATTCAGATACAAGTTATTGAAAATTGTGAAAAGGTGGATAAACAACTGGCAAATATAACATGGAATAAAACGGCTTTTACCATCCAAAGGCTACTAGAAGAAAGGAAAGAGAACTTTGACCAATTTGAAGCGTTAAAGAATATGGACCTTTTAATATTGTGGTTTGATGATGCAGGAATTTTATTATGGAAACCGTTATGGCACAGAAAGAAACCTAGAGTTAGATTTAAAAATGTATTTTAAAGTTTTATTTAATGGGTTTAAAAAGGCTTTGATTTTTTGACTGAGTTAATAACTAATGGAGCACGTGAAATTTCTAAGAGGATACCCTTTGTAACAATACTTTGTTTTAGATATAATTACTGGAGAGGTAAACTTTATTTACTGGTTTAAAAAGATTTTCATAGATATAGATGAATTGATAGAATATATACTTAAATTAGATAGAAATCTATTTGTTGGTTTGATATTTTTACTTTAAGATAATTATTTTGAAATAGAAGGAGAATAAGAGGGATGGGTGACAAGAGAAGAAATGGTATTAATGAAGAAAATATAAGAATATTACTGCGGAAATAATATACCAGATATAATTACTATGTTAAAAAAAAAGGATACCAGAAGTGTTAATAATATGTCTATCTAAGGCCAATTGGAATATGGTAATTGTAAGTTAGTAAAGCTTAAAAACAGGACCTGGATCTTTAGAATTGAAATGTGAGTGATATTTGATAGGATTGTTTGAAGCTTATATAGAAATGTATTAATCTGAATACGCAAGACTAAATGAGGGAATTAGAGAGGGAATTTTAAATGAATTGATTTGGGCTATATATTTGTGATTGTTTTTCTTTTTTCTTTTTTTGGATGTTCAATATACCCACCTCCACGGTGGTTCCTAAGCACTCTGATGTAACCCTTTTACCCCTATAAAAATCTAATAAAATATATTTAGAAAAAAAAAAAGAAAAGAAAGATACTGGGCAAAGGAAAAAGACTAAAGTGGAAATCAAGAAAATAGATGATGGGACCTACCAGAGAGAATACTTAAAAAAGAAACATTTCTTTGAATATTGTTAAAGCAATAGAAAAGATTTGGAATATATATGTCATTCTAAGAGGGATGAATCCCTCAAATAATATAGTATGCTTTCCCCCTTTTTTTATTCTATTTCTTGATATGAGTAATATAAAAAAGTTGAAATGGCTTAGATAAAGGAAATGTTTTAGATATTTAAATGTGATTGAATTTAAGAAAATTATAATGGATTAAAATGTTTTGAATAAGAGTTAAAGGACTAGATGACTAGATGTATTAAATGGAATATTTAAAGATTAAACATATTTTTAATTATGGTTAAAAAGAATAAGAAATCTTGGAAACAAATATATATTAGCTTAGGAGAGATATATATTTTAAGTAGAATGTTATTTTTTATGTTTCTTTAATTTTGCTCTTTTTTCTTTTTTCTATTGTTTTATCTATTCCTTAAGAAATATAAAAGTGCTGAGATGGTTCATATCGCAAAAAAATAGACTTATATTTTCAAATGTAATTAATTTTTGAGAAAATCTAAACCAGTAAGAATACTTTGAATTTTGTGGGAGAAACAAATTTAAATAAAGACTGTAACAGGATCTATGATAAGGCAACCAGAATGAATGGATAGAAAAGAAATATTATATTGATGTGATTACTATTTTTAGGAATATTGGGAAAAAATTATATTTAATTGTTATCTATCAAACCAATAAGAATTGTATTAACTCAATGTTTGCAAAAGAGGATATTTTGGGGAAAAGAGGAAATCAACTAAAACCATTATGTGGATTATGGATTATAGAAATCAATAGTTAACGATTGTTTTACAAATGTAAACCCAGACAACACACTGTTCACCAATTATTAAGTGATTTATGTTTTAAAAAATCAATAAAATATATTACAAAAAAAAAGGTTAAGCAAATCTTAGACTCTAGAATCCATAAGGGGAAACTACAGTATCTAGTTCAGTGGAGAAGTTATCCAATAGAGGAAGTGAGTTGGATAAAACCTCATAACATTAGAGCAGAAGACTTAATAAGTAGATTCGAGCCAGAATATCTTCAAAAGCAAGGGGCCCCTTAAGTGGGGAATTGAGGGAAAAGAAATGCCTTAATATGTGTTTCCTGTTTTCCAGGTTCCTTCCAGTTTTTAGGAGGGTCCGCCTGTCAAGTTTCGAAGCACCTTTTTTTTCCTGCTGCAACAGCTATTGCTTCTCAGCTTGCCAATGAACTCAGGGGGGAGGGAATCAGATTGGAATGCAGACTTCAAAGATTAAGGAAGCAGACCATAGGAACCCAGTACCATAGGAACCCAGGTATCTGGCCAAACCCAGAAATACTTTCTCAAAACAATATTGCTACATTTAATTGGCCCCCTGATCCAGAGGGAGGAAAGAGAATACTATACTTCACTATGTAGGGCTTGGGTGGGGTTTTCCCAGAGCTTCTTTTGCTTTCATACATGTTGAAATGATGTACTTAATAAAGTTTTATATTAAGAGATTGGAATGTCTCAAAGGTGTTTGCTTGGTTGGGATCATCAGCCGGAATCTTGACACAGACCCTGGAGGAATTGAAATACCAATTCAGAAAGAATCATGCTGAGGTTGAGAACCTCCTAACTAACTTTGAAGATACCTACCAAGCTTAAAGCAGTCCAAAGCCCAGGATAAGGTTTATATGTGTCCTCTTTTAAAGGGCTATTTAATCAAAATATTGGATAACCTATGTGCTTAGGAAAAGGAGAGCTAGCAACAGTTGAAAAACACAAATATTAATTATTAATTTATTTTATTATTTGATGATTATGTTGGATTTTAATTTTATTAATGTAACTTCTTTATTTCCTTGGATTTTAAATAACTTTAATAGTCAAACAGGCAAACTAAGTATATGAACCAAGAACAATTGCAATCAATAATTAAATTTCAAGAACCCAAGAAACAATTATAATCAGTTCCCTACTTTTATCATTAGATCATCCTTAGTGTTTAGATCTGGTCTCAGGATGATAATGTAGCACTTGGGGAAGAAGATGCAGCCCAACAGTCCACCACCGGAGGCCAAGATGGAGAAAACCTGCATGGCCACCATGTATTTTCCTTTGCTGCTCAGGTAGGTGGGGAGGAAGGAGACCCAGACACTGCAGAAGACCAGCATGCTGAAGGTGATCAATTTGGCTTCATTGAAAGCTCCAGGCAGACTTCTGGCCAGGAAAGCCACAGTGAAGCAAATGGCAGCAAGGAAACCCATGTAGCCAAGGACAACATAAAACATGGTGACAGAGCTTTCGTTGCATTGAAGAATGATCTCTCCAGGCTGGGAGTGAAGATCAGAGTCAGGAAATGGGGGAGAAACTCCCAGCCACATGACACAAATGAAAATTTGGATAACTGAACAAGAAAGGATGATGGAGTTGGCCAAGCTCTTCCCCAACCATCTTCTAATTCTGTTCCCTGGTTTTGAGGCCAGGAAGGCCAGCACCACCATGATAGTTTTGGCCAACACAGAAGACACAGCTACTGAGAAGACAATGCTGAACACTGTTTGTCGGAGAAGACAGGTGGCTTTTCTTGGTTGGCCAATGAAAAGAAATGAGGACAAAAAGCAAAACAGGAGGGAGATCAGGAGGATGAAGGAGAGGTCCTGGTTGTTGGCTTTGACGATGGGAGTTTCTAGGTATTGAAGGAATATGATTAAAACAAGGCCTGTGGTTAGGGACAAGAGTAGGGCAAAGGAGATGAGGATGATGCCCAGATGCTCTTCATAGGACAGGAAGGTTATTCTTTTGGGGATACATTGGACTCGGTTCTTGGTTGGATATTGATCATCTGGGCACTTGGTGCATTTGTCAGTATCTGAGAAAACAAAGTAATATTTCTTTCATACTCTTTCAAATTTCAAGAAAACCTTTGGATTAGGTGATACTGAGAGACAGGAAGGTCTTAGTAATGGTATCTTCTTACACTCCAGCAAAAAAAAAACCCTCCAATATATACAACTATTAAAACCAAGAACAACAAAACAAACATAAAAGAAGAAATAATGGTGCCGCAACCTCCCTTCTCTGAGGTAATCCACCAGATTTTTATCTTGCACTGACCTTACTTTATCCCAAATGGTTGGGAGAAGTAGCAAGTCTCCAGAGGTTTAAGAGGATGGGGCCCTATTGAATTTCAAGGGGGAGTGGGTCCAATGGGGCCTGCACCAGAAAAAGCAGGCATTTGAGGACCCATAAAGTGGGAATCTTTTAGGGAACATACCTTTTTGCATGCCAATTATTATCTGCTCTGGTTGGGACAAGCAGATATCCTCAAGGAGAGGAAGCCCTGCAGATATCCTGGTTCTTTCTCATGTAAGGTTTTGAAAGGTGAATTTCAGCAAAAATAATAATTAGAGTACAGAAATTCACAGTATCTCCAAACTATGAGGCCTTTTTAAAAATCCCTTAAAATGTGACTCTTTCAACAGCCCTGGGATCTCCTGGTAACAGGGCCCTATGTGCTGGTTGCATGATAGGTAGCATCTTGATCTTAA
Source organism: Azemiops feae (assembly GCA_023970755.1). Classification (NCBI taxonomy): domain Eukaryota; kingdom Metazoa; phylum Chordata; class Lepidosauria; order Squamata; family Viperidae; genus Azemiops; species Azemiops feae. The sequence continues at coordinate 39,174 of JALGBA010000963.1, forward strand.
GGAAAATTAATTCATGAAGGAATTCATAAAACAAAAACTGTGTCTGCAAAGTCTTTTTACCCTGTAGAAATGAGAAGATGAAGCGATATATTTCCATACTCTCTAGATTTGGCAAACAATTTTAAAGAGAGAATGAATTCAACTTTGGTATCAATGGATGTTAAGTAGATTGATTTTTTATTAGTTCTCTTCCCCCCCCTCCTTTCTGTTCCTTTTAATCCCAACACTGTGGGAGTTTGAATCCCGGGGTCCAGCGCCTGCTGGACGGACCAGTGATGTACGTTAGCCTAGGCCAACGGACCTCGCGTTTGGTAGATAGGAAACACACGGACAACATGTTTCTTCAGGTTGAATCAGCAAGCGAGAGCCCAGAAGGATCTGCGTGCTTTTCTTTTATTGGTACACTTACGTCACAGCAGGAGGTTGTAAAGGGTGGGTTTTGCCAGGAAATGAAACTTAAAAGGGTACCTTTAACTTAACTCAGGAAATGGAAACTTAATAAGGCATAAACGAAACCTTTAACTTAACTCAGGAAATGGAAACTTAAAAGCATAAATGAAACCTTAAGCTATTGAAATGGTTGCAACATCTCCACTGTTTTTATTTTTTAAAGTTCAATCTCTATCCTACTCGTAGCCATCATCTGCATCCTCCGAAACAGAAGAGGGCAACTCCATAAGAATACGAGATTCTTGCTTGGGGGCAAGAGCCTCCATGGCTAAGTCTGATTCAGTATCGGAACAGTTGGAGTCCGTGTCAGACAGTGTCAGTAGGGCAACCTTTTCAAAGGGGTGGAATTTGGGTTTCAAGGGTTCATATATATTGTTTGAGGCAAGCATAACATTAATCTTAGAAAGATTAGAATCCAAACCATTCAAACGATCCTTGAGAAATTGCAAAAGGCGTGAAAAAACACATGGGCCAATCATACATAATATAAGCAAAATTATACAAGGTCCTAAAATAGCAGAAAGCAATGTGGTAATCCAGGGAGAGAAATTAAACATGCTTTGATACCAGGATTGTTGGGAGAACCTTTCCTGTTCCCTGTCTTTTAATCGTTTGCGTAACTCATTCATAGAGTCGCGCACAATGCCAGATTGATCAGAATAAAAACAACATTCTTCTTTTAAGGCTACACACGTTCCACCTTCCTTTAAAAATAAAAGGTCGAGGGCACGCCTATTCTGCAAAACTACTTCAGCAAGAGACGACAAAGAAGTTTGAAGGGCAGAAATTGAAGTCTCAATGCGGGAAAGATCATCATCTATTTCTAGACTAAGTTTTTGTATTTGTTGTTGATTAACAACTAAAGCCACAGCTCCAGTAGCTGCTCCTGCAGCACCTAATCCTAAAAGAACTGAAAGGGTTAGGGCTGTAACAAATTCACGTTTTACACGTAGGTGGTATTCCGGTGGTTCCATAAGGGAAACAAAATCAGAGGGGGAATAATAAGTGATTCTAGGGACTAAGCGTACCTGAATACAAAAGGCTTTTTGTTGTATAAGGACATCCCCTGATACACAGGCTGTGGCACCTGTAGAGCAAGCCCAGATGGAGTTGTTGCCGGGGATGAAGAATTGGCCCTTTAAGCTGGCAGAAATATTACCATTACTCAAGGTAAAAAGAGAGTTATAACCTGCCGTATTTACACTGCCCGATCTTTTCTGGGTGAGCCAAACATCACATTGGTATTTGCCAGTGGTGATATTAGCACAATATTGAGAATAATTTGCAGGAATGTTTCCCAAGCAACAACCATGTCCCATAATAGAAGTAATAGTGATGGATGTTGAGTTCCATCTGCAAGAGTCATCTTTAGTAGCATTCTTAATAGGTTCGATGGAGCCAACAGCGTCATAAAAGGGTGGAGTGGCTGATAAACAGAGCCAACAGTGGTCGGTTTGTGAAGAAGAATTAACAGCACTTTTTAGCAAAAAGGAAGAAGCATTGACAAGGTTAATCAAGGGATTAGGCATATTATGTACAACGGACTGTAAAAAAACAGGTTGAATGCTTTTGTTAGGACCTATAGGAGGGGAATGTGGTGACTGGATTGTGAGACGAATGGAAAAAACTCCGCCGTCGTCTTCAGAACCGCTCCATTCTCTACCACCCCAAGAATATCCGACAGCCCATTGCTCTGTAGTCAAAGTCTTTCCTTGGGATGTGAAGGTAATGTTCATTGGATTTTTCCGCTCACCACAACAATGCAAATTAGAAGGGCAGGAAGGAGAAGGGGGTTTGCCATTACTACGGTTAATGGCAATATAATCATTTGAGCGAGGGGCAGTCCAGGATATAGCGCCCGTAGAAACACAAGACCATGAGGCACAGTATTTATCCAAAAAAGTGCCACATTGATATTTTTCCTCAGGTGTCTTTGGTTCGGGACAAAAATACAGGTCCCACCATGTTGCTTCTAGTGGAGAAGGTGTGCACGAACCTTGTTTGTCCCATTTGTTAGTTTGGAGAAATTTTGAAGCAAATTTGTTGACCCCGGTACCCATTTCGGCAAAGTCAAAATGTAAGATAGGGAACCAGGGCCATATTGTGTATTTGGAGATTTGGAATAATACAATATGGGTGGTGCAATATTCAGTTGTTACACCAATAACAGCACGTACATCCACACTCACAAAGGCAATGATGGCACATCCGATGGAGTCAGTGGGTTGTGTGGAGTGATGAAATATGGGCGAATACAACGAGCAAGGACCCACAAAACTCTGTCGGGTAGTTGAACTGCAGCGTAGCCTCTTCCCCAGGTGATGAGTTCGGCTGGACCTTTCCAAGTTGGATCCGGGAGCTGCCTGTAGTATACAAGTGGTCTTGAAGTTGGGACAACAGGTTTAGTAAAGTGTCGAGACGCAGCAGACAAAGAAGGAGTGCCAGTGAGATTTAGAAAATTGAGAGTATACAGACAAACATTTAACACGTTTTGCAGTGCCGGGAGGTTTGGGGGGCATAAGCCCTTGGACCCCATATAACGATCTAATGCATTTTTTAAAGTTTGATTTGCTCGCTCAACAATAGCCTGCCCTTGGCTATTGAAAGGAATTCCAAATTTGTGGACAATGGACCAGTGATGACAAAACTGTGAAAATTGTGAGCTGACATAAGCTGGGCCATTGTCTGTTTTTAATATTTTTGGACATCCCAGCACTGTAAAGGTACGAATACAGTGATTAATCACTTGTTTTGCAGCTTCTCCTTTTTGTGGGGTTGCCAAAATAAATCCGGAGAACGTATCTACTGTAACATGTAGATATTTCCACGGGGCAAATGGAGGATATTGAGTTACATCCATTTGCCAGGTATCACAGGCTTCAGTGCCTCTAGGGTTAACATCCTGTGGGATACCTTTAGACTGTAGGCTACAGGTTGGGCATTGTTGAATTATGGCTGTAGCTTCAGCCATAGTGATTCCAAATTGTTTCATTAGTGCTTTTTTATTTTGATGAAAGTAAGCATGACTGTCCCAAGGGGAGACAGGAGAAAGAGACATGAGGCAGGTAGCAGAGGCCGCAGCGTCTGCAATATCATTTCCCTTTTGCAAGAAGCCAGGAAAAGGTTGGTGGCTTCTTATGTGTGTGACAAAGTAAAGATGTTTCCTGTTGGATATTACAGTTTGTAGGGTGGAAAATAAAGAAATTAAATCAGGGTCCAGGGATGGAGAGAGGTATGATTGAAAAATAGTGGTGACAATTTGAGTGACATAGAGACTGTCAAGAATGAGATTTATAGGTTGAGTGGAAAATGTTTGAAAAGCTAGAATGGCAGCGGCTAGTTCCGCACGCTGAGCAGACCGTTGGGGTGGCGTTATTTTTGTGTGCCATTGGTCATGAATATACCAGGCACAAGCACCAAATTGTTTACTGCCATCTACAAAGAGTGTGACAGCATGTGGGATGGGAAAGCGTTGTAATTGGGTATCCCATGAAACATGGATATTTTGTAGGAGCTGAATGCGAGGATCAGCAGGAGGGTGGCAGGATATCTTTCCAGGCCACTCAGTGAGAGCAAGCTGCAAGGCTTCAGAGTTAGAATAGATGGTTTCCCATGTAGTGAGAGAACATGGTACATATAGGACAGAAGGTTCTATTCCTGCAAGGGCTTTTGCTCGAAGGCGAGCCTTAGAGATGAGAGAGGCAAATTGAAAAGGTTTTTGGCTAATTGTGTTTCTAGGAGTGTGAGAGAGGTGAAGCCATTCTAGAATCAGCAAGGAGGGAATAGTTTGGACAATAGCACATGTAGGTAAAAAAATAGTATTACACAATAAAAGAGAAAAGGGAATGTTTGGGGTCATTCGGTCAACCCACTGAATTTGTAGGGCTTGGTTGACCAATTGAATCACTTTTAAATGACTGTCCTGCAGTGAAATAACATCTGCAGGATGTTTGCCTTTGGGTAAGACTGAAAAAAGAGGTGATAATTGAAAAGTGGTGAGACCTATATAAGGTCGAATCCAATTAATAGCACCTAAATATTGCTGTAATTGAAGTAAAGTTGGTTGGTGTGGTAATTTTAAAAAGGGAAAAAGTGGTGCAGCATGGGAGGCCAATAATTTATGGCCCAAATATTGAAAAGGAGGGGAGGTTTGGACCTTGTCAGGAGCAATGTGCAAACCTCCTTTTTGCAAAATTGTTGTGAGGGTTGGCAAAGTTGCAAAAACAATATCATCAATATCATCCATGTAATGGTAAACCAAAAAAGAGGGATGAAGGTCCCGATATGGTTGCAAAACATGGAAAACAAAAAACTGACACATTGTAGGGTTATTTAGCATGCCCTGTGGTAAAACCTTCCATTGGTAGCGCTGAGTTGGTTGAAAATTATTCAACTCAGGCACTGTAAAAGCAAATAAATGTTTATCCTGTTGATGCAAAAGAATGAAAAAAAAAAAACAATCCTTTAAGTCAATTATCATGGAGGAAACGCCATTTGCCTGATTTCTTGTTTATAACAAAAACTGGAACAGAATAAGATTGCAACATTTTATGCCCTAAATAAAGATAAAGTGTAACTGTATCTTTTCCAAGGCAACTTGCAATCCATAGATACTTGAATCATTTTGTATTTCAAAAAGCCAATTAAATTATATTTTTGGGGTTCCAATATAATCAAATTCCATTCAGATGAAACAAATTTTCATGAAATAGGAAAAACATTTACAAATCTAAGCAAAACAATTCAGTCATTTCTTTTGGTTGATGGATGTATATGTCTAACTAAACAATTTAAAACTCAAAAATTTGCAAAAGAATTGCCCAACAATTACTGCCTCCTCTTTCGAGTAAAAAAAATAGCAAGCTGAAACTGCAAGAGTGGGCATCAAATTTCACATCCACCCCCCTTCCTCAACCCAGACTTCTAAGCAGAGGAAGAAAAAAAAAATAGTTAAAACGACAGCTGCCCCCCCTCCTCTATCTGCCCTTCCTTTGCTCTTAAAACAATACAGCCAGCGAAAAACGAAAGAGGCAGGAGGGGGGGGGAAGAAAAAGAAACTTTGCAAAAATCTCACCACCAAAAAAATTCACATGCAGTCACATGTATAAATTCTTTTATACCTCTTCCATAAAACTTTGCACATGCAAACTCATACCATTGCGTTCCCATGTTACAACAATAAAAACTACAGTTTTACTATTCCTTTCACAGCGTGGGATGGGTGGAGGGGTGAGGGCTAACACACACACATTTACACCAGCAAATTAACTCATTCACTTCCATTCTGTTTGCTTACACCATTTCATATACAAATATTTCATTTCATATGTTTTTCAAGCAAAACTTTTTATTTTTAATTAAGGCCTTTTTGTTTGTTGTTATCAAAGAGGGTTTTGACCCTTTTCCAAGTCTTGGAAATAACACAAAACAACACAGACAGACATATATACACAAATACCATTAAAACAACATTTATTTAGACATATGGCTTGTCCTGCAAGAAGCGAGAAAATCATGAGATGATTCCAACCAAACATGTGGTTTTTATAGGGCCCTTTAACCATCTCCTATTTTTCTCACCATTCCAAGTCCAAACGTAACGTTCTAGGAGTTAAACATATATAAAACAAAACACACACATCAACACAAAGCACCACCAGACATTGTCTGACAGGGTTCAAACTTAACAGATTACAAAAGAGTTTCAAAACATTCCAATTGTTCAAAACGCATTGCAGAGAAGTGCAGTTTGAGTTAATTTATGTCTCTAAATTGTTCTGAAAATTTATTGTTTGGTAGTTTGATGAAACGGAAGCATTGAGTGCAGTTGCAAAACTCTGCAGAACAGAATACAGGGTTGCCTGTTTCTGTTTTGGAGGAGAGAGAGAAGGATAGAGCGAAGAGGGGGGTTTTTTTGGCTGTGCCGGCTTTGGAACGTCTTCCGTAGTAGGCACAGGTTAAAAGGAAGGGTCTGGGGATAGACAGTTGTTCCGTTAACTTTTTGCAAACAATTTGCCTTTCTGGCTAAAGAGGAAAGTTCATCCACATGCTTGGACAAAACCTTGGAAAGTGAGGACCCATACTTACGATAATCAAGCCTTTGCCAGGTGCATAAATACAGGAGCCAGAGCAGCGTTTCCCTAGACAGAGAACACACCGTGGAGTGAATCACGTCATAGAGTGAATCACGTCGGGGTCACCAGTTGTGGGAGTTCGAATCCCGGGGTCCAGCGCCTGCTGGACTGACCAGTGATGTACGTTAGCCTAGGCCAACGGACCTCGCGTTTGGTAGATAGGAAACACACGGACAACATGTTTCTTCAGGTTGAATCAGCAAGCGAGAGCCCAGAAGGATCTGCGTGCTTTTCTTTTATTGGTACACTTACGTCACAGCAGGAGGTTGTAAAGGGTGGGTTTTGCCAGGAAATGAAACTTAAAAGGGTACCTTAACTTAACTCAGGAAATGGAAACTTAATAAGGCATAAACGAAACCTTTAACTTAACTCAGGAAATGGAAACTTAAAAGCATAAATGAAACCTTAAGCTATTGAAATGGTTGCAACACAACACTGTATGTAATATTTTTTCCTTTCAGAACCAGGACTATATTCTTTTTTTGTTCGAGTTATAACTATTTGTATCTCACTATTTAGCAACAAAGAAAATGGGAAAGATAAGAAAAGGTGGGAAGGAAATATCCACGAAGATTTTATGGTGAATCCTCTGTTTGATTTTCATTTGCTTCTTGAAGCCAACATATTCCCCTCCATTCTTCCTTCTAAATAGATATTTTAGTTTATGAGGATTTATGATCTTCATAAGATTGACTGATTAATTGAAGGATTGATGGTTTTTTTTTGCCTGTAATGTACAGTAAAGTTGGTTTGGGTGAGCAAAACCCATTGATCTGTGGGAAGAATCCAGAGAAAGAAATATTTTGGGAAATATTAAAAAGGCAGAATATATTTCTCCAAAGGAATAATGCAGAAGATCTTTAAAAAGCAGAAATGTCTCCCTCCCTCCCCCCAGCCAGAAACCAGCTTTTTAGAAATGCAGATGTAATAATCCATTCAGGAAGGTTGGGGCCAGCAAGCTAGAAGGTATGAAATTAGGAACACAAAGACCCCTAAAATCTACATACCCCACCAAACTCTAAGCACAGGAAACATAATAGGATTAACCCACCAATACCAAAAGAGCACACTCAGACTCAGTTCAAAGTACATGACACAGGAAATACAAAGCCTCAAACAGGAACAGGAAACAACCTAAAAAGCCCCAGAAGGTATAAAACCCCACCACACCCAGCAACATGTGGTCAGCTTTCCCAGAGCCACGCTTCTGTCTGGCTCTGCTCTTCAATAAACTCCAATCTTCTTTTTAAAGCAGTTTCCATTTTGTTTATTCCCATCTTGGACTGGACCCTGATAAAGCTTTTTCTTTCAACAGATCTAAAATCATTTCTCAAGTTACAAAGAATTCAGATGTTCCTTAGAAAGATAAACGTGGAAGGACACATCCAAATTGGCAAATAAAAGAGAGATTTCCTATGCAATCCACAAGATCCTTCTTTCTACCTCATCCTTAAAGTTATTTTTCTTATAAATTCCATTTAGGGAAGAAATTGGACACCATGAAAATTAAGAACTAAACAATCAAACCTACATGTGTTTTTAACATGCATATTGATCAAAGTTTCCCTATGGTGTCACCCACCTTCCTGAGTGGAGATGGTCTCCTCTGGACAAGGAATGCAGTCGTAGCAGCAAACTGGCTCTCCTTCTCGGGCCTGCTTGACAAATCCAGGATGGCATTTTTCCACACATTTAGACTGAGGCAGAGACTAAACAGAAAAAGAAGAAAAGACATAGAAAATATGTTAGGACTCACCATCCATTTAAGATGGAGGTAGACATGAACATTATTAGCCAAGTTGTCTCTGGGCTTCACATAGGCAAATATGAAATCTCTGACAACTTCCAAATGGTTGCAGGAGATACAATTGCAGGAAGATGCTTCGTTCAGTTCCTCCCTTTTTCTTCTGACATATCAGATTACAAAAAAAGTACCTTTCTACTTAACAACGTCTGGAGGGATGAAATTGAGAAAAGATTTAACAATTAAGTGGCAACCGTGTTTTCCTTCTCATAGTGGAATTAACATACATTCCTCCATTCTTCATACATGCTTTATTTTAAAATAACCAGAAATACTAAATTTTAGAGAGAACTTTATTGTAAAATATATATTAATTTTTCATTTCATTGCATTGATTAAACTAGAATAGAACTGTGATGAAGAAAGAAACTTTTGACCAGTAGGATCTGGAAAGGTTTCTTCTGGAGTTCATAAAACATTGCAAAGTTGCCTCCCTTTGAAAGCAGTCCAAAATTATCTCCAGTTAAGATAAAAAGGGAAATTTCCTTACAAAGCTGTCAACCTAAAAGATATTCTTCATTCGTATATATATATATTTGTTCAGTTTATATGGCTGCCATGCTGGTGAACTAAAACTAAAATTGGCTGACTAGTTTCTAAAACTATAGTGAGGTGAGATGGAGGTGAGGTCATGAGAATGTATTCCACAATAAGGCTGAGTCAGGCATATTTTGATGCACCACATGGGTCATGAGTTTCAGCCTTATGTGTGAAAGGGATATTCAACACACAGTATCCAACACAAGGTCCTTTCTGTTGAGAGAATACAATTAGGTGACACAATCTGGTAGGGAAATACACACTCATATTTATTATTAGTTTGATTTGTAGCCTCTCAGTGTGTCCTAGGGCAGCTAACAATGAAGATAAACAGTTGCATTCAAGGGATTTTCAGATGAAGTGCACTCTTACAAGCGAATGCCCAAATGTAAGTAATATTTCCCTCAAAATTGTCCCTTATTATTTCTGATATCAAGATATATATTTTTTGCACCAAAGCGATGCTTCAGTACTTCAGTTTTCAAGCCATTATCATGGTGAGATGGGTAGCAAATAAATTTAATCAATCAATCAATCCATAAATGAGCTCACATGAGACCAGTCATTATTATTTCATGTGAACTGAAAGCCTTGGACCTCCTTCCTAAATTCCACTATCCCAGTGGAGTTAGAGAGAAGCAGCTATAAGCATGTTCTCAGCTGATTAAAAACATCCCAGACTTGGAGCCTGCAATTTTGGGAGACCCCTGACTCCAATCAAGGCAACAGGACCTTCATCCAGTCTTCATTCCACTTCATTGGATTCAGTCCAAATCGGAACTCAGGGACTGGTCAACAGAATTGCCTTCATCTTTTATATTTGAAGGCAAAAAACTAGTGAACCTCAAGATATTAACACCAAAATCTCCAGCATATGAGGCCCTGTCTCACCAGTTTTACAGTGATATTAAACTGCCAAAGGGACACTAAATGGCAATGATTTGTGTCCTAAATAATAATCACCCCATATCTCATTTTGGATCAGCTTACAACAGGGTTCAGCATGACAGCATCAGAAGGGAAACCTTGGTCAATAGAACTGAAGCATGCTTATCTGCCTAAGAAAATTATAGAGGTTTTACTCCATACATTCAATTCTCAGTGATGTTTACCCACTTTTTTGACTGGGTTTAGCCCACTTGAAAAGGCTTTGGAAAAAAGAGAAAAGACATCAATATTTTCCCCACCTTGTTGAGCAACTTTAACTGTGACAAAGCATCTTGGTTGATTGTAAGTCTTTTTCTTTCAAAAGTCCCCAATTGCTTGTTGATGGGATACTCCTTGGGGAGAATCACCGAAGTAAAGATCCTCAGGTCTGTTGCTACGTCTCCATTCTGATCCAAGTACACTTCCAGCAGGGAAAGATTGTACAATTCCCTCTTCTTTAGAAATGGATGGAGCTAGAATGGAAACATCCAGGAATTTAAAAGCAGAAATCTTGGATCCTTATCTCTTATCACTTTTTACATTTGAATCTTTCTTCGATGGTTGTTTAACTTGCAAATATTGTGAGTTGGGAGAACAAGTGTTACCATTATCTTCAAAATTGAAGTACAAAGATTCAGCAATATTTCTAAATCATGTAGTATACTGATAAAATGTATATTGACAAGATGTAATTGACAAAAATTGTCAATCATATAGAACAATCTAGTGAAGGTCACCTTTCAAGTAAACAAAATACACAAATAACTAGAGTATTCATAAACTCCTTGCAAACAATAGGGTGAATACCAGAAAGCAAGTATTTGCTAAGAAGGTTAATCTTCATTCAGGTAGAGGAGATAGGAAAAATGAAGATGAAGTAATTCTACTTTATTGTAAGGCTATATTAAGAAAATCTTACACTATGAAAGTACAAATCTTTCACCAACTCTTTTGACAGTCAAAAAATTTAGGGAGGACTTTTTCTGAGTTTCTTTCTCTGCCTGTTACACAGCTGTGGATTGCCCTCCCCCAAACCATCTGGATGGTATGAGATAATTAAGTCGATACAACTGTCTCAAAAATTGTACTCAAATAAATATTAATATTACTGATAAAATTGGGGAGTTATGAAAAACAATTAGACTTTGGTCATTGTTTCTTCTATATTTTCATTAATAAAGGAAGTAGATAAATCATGATTTTTGATGCAAAAATTATAATAACACTTGGACAAAGTCATTTTGGACTCCTTTAAAAATTCCCAGCTTCTCTCAGATCCCTATAGATCCCCGTCCATCCTGATGGGAGGGAGGACCTTTGGAGCTCTCCTGTGATATAATAATAATAATAATAATAATAATAATAATAATAATAATAATAATAATAATAATAATAATAATAATAATAATAATAATAATAATAATAATAATAATAATAATAATAATAATAATAATAATAATAATAATAATAATAATAATAATAATAATAATAATAAAGTTCGAAGGGACCTTGGAGGTCAACTAGTCCAAACCCCCTGATCAGGCATGAAACCATATACCATTACCGACAAATGGCTGTGTTTAGCTTTGCTTTGTTGACTCGGTTCCACTGCCCAAGGTCATCTGCCTCACCTCACCAAGGAAGAGATGCCTGGGAACACCTTACCGCAGTTTCCGTCTGGAGTTCTCACAACTTCTTTGCATCTCTGGATTGGCTCCTATGGACTGGGCAGTTGGGAGGGGTTTTGAACAACGGGGTTTAGCCTAACAATTTCACCCGGGAACTTCAGATTCTGCCTGCTTTCTCTTGCTGTCACTGACTCTCAATAAAAATTCCTTTTGAAACAATGTCAGTTTCAACAGTTCTGCTTTGTTTTTGTTTTTTACATACATTTTTCTTAGTTTTTTTTATAATCACAGTGCTTAAAATATTTATCAGGAACATATTGTCTGGGTTTCAATGTCTAATTTACTAATAAATATTAAGTTCCTTTCTCTCTGCCTCGTTTATCTAGCCAATTATAAAAAGTATTCCATGTTCTAAAATAAACTGAATCTTCTTTCTCTTTCATTATCAATGTCAATCTATCCATTTCTGCACACTCTAAGATTCTTTTAATTAACGCTTCCTCCTCTGGTAATTCTTCATTTTTCCAATATTGAGCAAATACAATTCTTGCTGCAGTTAATATTGTCAATGCTGCTAACATCAGATGTTTTTGCATTGACAACAAATGGAAATGTAGCGATCTTTTACCTTTTGCTTTTAGAATTAAATGATGCTGGGAGGGGGAATGTGAGTGAGAGTCCAGCTAGACATAACAACGCTGGACCCAGCGTGAGAAACAAGGTTATTGTAACCAGAGCTGATAAGAAATTGGCGGGCTGGAGAACAGGAGAGGAAGCCCGTGCTTCATGCTAATTGGAGAATGTTATTTATGACTGTTAATTGGAGGAAGGAATTGTGCTTTGATACTATGTGCTCAGGGGATGGGAATTTAGTTTTTGGCTTCGATTATGCACTGCCGATGCTATGCTACTCAAAATAAAGATTCTTTAAGGTAAACAATGCCTCAAAGTTCTTTGAAGAGTTTCATCTGTCGGAACCATGACATTAAGCCAAAAACTCCAACTTTTCCTATCTATCTTGGGGTCCTGATCCCCAGTCGCTGTCCCTAGAGGAGAGGGGTAAGTTGACAAATATTTGGGGAAGATCTCAGCATGGAGAAAGAGAGAACGCCTGAAACCAGCACCCCAGCAGTGGCTGTTACCCCAGAGGGAGGAGCGACAGCTAGCGCACCAGTGGGAAAGAACTTTTTCAGGCCTCCCAACTGGGGGCAAAGCCCAAGCTGTGAGGACAGCTGATCTGGTCATCAGAATGGGCCCAACCCAGCAGATACTCCAGACACCTCAAGACAGCCTTGCCACCATCAAGTGCTTCAAAGGCGGATGAGGTGAGGCTGCCAAGAGGGGATTCCTGCACGTTGCATTCCCCAGACTGGTGGAGAACCACGAAATCATCTGCCGCTGAGGACTCGAGTGATTGGAAATACTTGTCCGCAGCCTGCAGTCAGTCAGTGGAGAAGTTGGTGGAGAGATTTGAGGAGCTAGAGATGAAGAGTGGAGAACAACCTTCCTGCTCCCCCTACGTGCGTGATCTTGATGATCGGCGAGGCAGCCACCAACTCCTACCAAGGGGAACCCCCAGCCCCCCTTGTGCAGATCAGACAGCCTCCCCTTCCTCAAAACCACCGACCATGGCCTCCAGCCCCATGGGGAGAGACAGCTCCCTCCCAAAGCCCAGATTCTGCCGACGGGATAAGACCCCGAGCCATCACTGAGACAGCCTAACCCCAGATCAACATGCTTACTTGCCACCCAGCCCGGGGCCCGTACAACAATGGGGAATGCTGCAGCCTTCCCAGGTGGGGAGCCAGCAGTCGCTGGCAGTGCAACAGCTGATGGGGGCCTTGCAAAAACTGGGGATGATGCAGCCGCCAGGGGGTCAGCAATTGCTGGGAGAACTACAATAGCAGTGGGGCTGGCCGCCTCCTCCAAACATGTAGCAACTGCTGAGGGGCCCGCAACTGATGGGGGTCCAGCAGCAACCACCTACGGGGCCGCAGGAGGGCCTGCAGCAACTGGGGCACTATAAACCCCTGCAGGCCAACAGCTGTGGGGATGGCAGCAGCCCCCACCTATGTAGCGACCACTGGGAGGCTCGCAACTGCTGGGGGCACCATTACCGCAGCTGCAGAGACTGCGGGGGGTTGCACAGCAATTGGGGGTGCCGCAGCCACCAGCAATGCAACAACAACATGGGAGTGGCCACAGCCCCCGGACGCGCAACAACCACTGGGAGGCTTGCAGCAACTGGGGGTGTGGCAGCCACCATGGGGGGGGGGTAGCAACAACTGAGGATGCAACAACTACAATGGGGAGGCCAGCAACCACTAATGGCACCACCTCTCAGAGCCACCTTCAATGGGAATCCGGAGAAGCTGATCTTTTACCTCAATCAGGTGTGCTCTCACTTGAACTGCTGTGCCTACTTCTATCTGAACCCAGCCGCTATGGTCAATGTGATCGCGTCCAGCTTGGAAGAAGAAGCATCTGAGTGGCTGAACAATCTATATACCGAGCAAGCATCCAAGTTAGAGGACCCCCACCTCTTCCTCCTAGGGCTGAGAGCAATGTTCGAGGACCCATCCATTGCCCTCAAAGCAGAGGAGCAAGTCCACAAAATAAAACAAGCTGGCAGGCCTGCCCTAGAATACATACGAGAGTTTTGCAACATAGCCGGCAGAATAGAGAAGTGGCCCAAGCAATCCCTAGTCCATCATTTCAAGGAGGGACTAGACGACCACCTCTCCCAGGCTTGTATCTATCGAGCAGTCCCCGATCAGATGGTACCAGACAGCAGTAAGACTAGATGTTCAGCTCGCCCACTATCAGAAACCACCTCCACAAGAAGCCGAGATGAGGCCAAATCAACCCAAATGACAGCCACCCTCCTGAAAGCCTCCAACTGCTGTGGCTACAGAGAATCCCAGACCACCTGCTGGGCCACTGATCAAGTGTTTCAGATGTGGACAACAGGGACATTGAGCAGCGAATTGGCCAGTCTCTTATCCCCAGCAGCAGAATAGACTGGGACCACAGCAGGACCACCGGGACCACCAGAAACCAGTCCAGCAGCCGACGAAAGAGAAATCCAACTGGATCACACAGGAACCAGTGGCCCAAGTCATGTCCCCCTCGCAGGAGAGTGCCGAGACCCAAGCTGGACATGCTGCCGCTCTACCCTCCTATGACAGCGACAATGAAGGCGAGAATGACCTGATGGTGAGTCAACACGTCCCACCTTTTTCGCTACCCGCCAAAATCATAATCCCTAAGATGGGGGCACAGGTAGATTTAAAAGTACTAGTTGACTCCGGATGCTCCCGGTGTGTCATCAGCTTGTAACTTGCCCTGAAAATGGGTATATGAGCAAAGCTGCTCTCCAAACCCATGAGGTTTGAGCAAGCCGATGGTTCCCTAAAGGGCGGAACTTTAGTCACGCAATTGACCGAACTCCTATGCTTAGAAATAGGTGAGCACTGGGAGTTCATTCCTTTCCTGGTGAGTCCAAAAATGACTGAGGCTGTGATCCTAGGGCTAGCTTGGTTGGACAAATGGAAGCCATTTATCTGGTGGGAAAAGGGGTTGAGAATTGTAAGATTACCCATAGGACCCAACCCCCCCTTAACTCAATGGACGTCACAGGAAATTTTAGCCCACCCAACAAGCTACTGCATGTGGCTGCCTTATCGCAACCAGGTGAGCCACTCATCCCCAGCAAATACCGGGACCTAGCGGGGGCATTTAGTGAGAAAGAATGCGACACCCTGCCTCCCCACAGACCCAATAATTGCTCCATTGAACTGTTACCAGGAGCTAAACTCCCATGACCAAGGATGTATGCTATGTCCCCCCTTGAAATGGAGGAGATGCAGCAATATGTGGACAAAAACCGAGCGAGGGAATTCATCGAATGGGCCAAGTCTGCTGTGGGAGCCCCGGTGCTGTTTAAAGGAAAAAAAGACAGCTCGCTTCATCTCTGCATGGATTATAAGGGTCTGAACGTGGTGAGTGTGGAAAATAAACACTTCCTCCCCCTCCTGAAGGACTTACTAACCCACCTGGCCAAGGGGAGTGTCTTCACTAAGTTAGACTTGAGAGAGGCATATTACCGGGTGAGGATAAAGGAGGGAGATGAGTGGAAGACTGCTTTTAACTGTCCCATGGGGAGCTATCAATTTAAAGTCATGCTGTTTGGACTACAGGGGGGCTCAGCTGTCTTCATGCAACTGATTAATCAGGTTCTACATGACCATTTATACAAAGGGGTTCTGGTGTATCTTGATGACATCCTGATATACAGCACGAATATGACTGACCACATAAAACTAGTAAGAGAAGTGCTAAAGAAACTGTTGAATGCCAAACTTTATGTCAAACTATCGAAGTGTGAGTTTCACCAAGATTGGATTATCTTGGCTATAGAATTTCCAGTGAGGGCATTGAAATGGACCCGATCAAAGTGAAAGCCGTAATTGAATGGCAGCCTCCAAAGACTCGCAAACAGCTCCAGAGCTTCCTAGGATTCCCCAACTTTTACCAATAATTCATCCCCTCCTTTGCTGAAATTGCCCTATCCCTCACAGAACTACTAAAAATGGGCAAAGGGGGAGGAAAACCGCGATCGGGCCAACCACTAGCATGGACTATGAATTGTCAGACCACTTTTGAAAACTTAAAAAGACTATTTGCTGTTGAACCAGTTCTAAAGCATCCCTGCCCAGGGTAGCCCTTTGTAATTCAAGCCGATGCCAGCGACGTGGCTGTCGGAGCTGTACTATTACAAAAGAACCAGAGTGGGATCTTACAACTTTGCACCTACACCTCAAAAAAATTCACTGAGTGCGAGAGGAGGTGGGCTGTGTGGGAAAAGAAGGCTTTCGCAATCTGCTGGGCTCTATTAAACTGGAGACAATATCTAGAGGGGAGCAAGGTACCTTTTGAGGTATGGACTGATCACAAAAATCTAGAAGCACTGAAAACTCCCTGCAAATTGTCCCCAAAACAAGTGCGATGGGTGCAGTACTTTAACCGTTTTAACTTCACTTTAAAGTACATACCTGGGGAAAAAAACTTCTTAGCTGATGCTCTATCCAGACTGCCCCAGTGCAAAAGCCAGCGTGAAGAGGTTATTGAGGCAATTATCTCCAATCCACAACCAGCCTCTCAACTCACGCCGCGCAGAGTTCCACCTTCAAGAGCCCCTAACCCTGATGACCCTGGGGCAAAGAAAATAAAACAAGAGCTCCTCACCGACCAATGTTTCAAGGACAATCAAACCTCCCTAACGTACAGGGATGGTTTGGCTTACAAGGGGGGAAAGTTATACTTGCCAGAGACTCTCCGCCTTAACGCTCTCTGACATGGCAATGACGTGAAACAGGCTGGACACTTTGGATATTTAAAAACACTACACCTCATCCGCCAGCAATTCTGGTGGCTGGGTTTGAAATGGGATGTAGAAAGCTATCTTAGGAGTTGTGCTGTATGTGCCACCATGAAAAGAATTCCAGGGAAACCCTCTGGGTTTTTGTAACTGGTGGCAGACCCTTCCCAACCATGGGAAGAAATTGCTATGGATATTATTATAGATCTACCTGAAAGTAGAGGAAATACAGTCATGGACTGGACTGTGATAGATCTGTTTTCAAAGCAGGCTCATTTCATCACCTGCAAAGGGCTTCCGTCCACCCAACGACTGACCAAAATGTTTTTGAAACACATCTACTGGCTGCATGGCGCACCTCAATGAATAATCTCGGACAGGGGGCAGCTATGTTTTGGAGAAGTTTCCTTAAACTAATTGGTTCATCTCAAGTCTATCATCTGCTTTTCATCCGGATACTAATGGGGGGGCTGAATCCGCTAATTCGATGGTGGAGCAATATCTCAGATGCTACGTCAGCTACCAACAAACAAACTGGACTGACCTCCTCCCTTTCGCAGAGGTGGCTTACAATAACTCTGTTCATAGCAGTACTGGTTTCACGCCTTTTAAAGTGGCCACAGGAAAAGAGTTCAACCAGATACCCGAATACCCTCAGGCACCCTCCGCTTCCCAGACACTTGATCAATGGGTGAAGGGGTGGGAAGAAGTTTGGAAAATCACAAAGACTGCTTTAAAAAAGGCTTCTGAGACATATAAAAAGGAGGTGGATAACAAAGGGCTCCTCAAAGAACATTCCAAGCTGGGGAAAAGGTTTATCTGTCAACTAAGTATTTACAGCTCAAGTTACCCAGTAAGACGTTAGGACCGAAGTTCTTGGGACCTTTCCCCATTGTAAAGATCATTAACCCAGTCACAGTGGAATTAAAACACCCTAAGCTCTTAGGAAAAATTCACCCTGTTTTCCATTGCAGCCTATTGAAACCTTATCGGGGTTCCACTTTAAGACCTCCCTGTAAGAAGGTACCCGGACACCTTGTGGTGGCAGGACAGACTCACTATGAAGTAAAATGTATTCTTGATTCTAGAATTTTTAAAGGGAAATTGCAGTATTTAGTACAATGGAAAGGATATTCATTGTCTGAAGCCACTTGGGTGAAGTCTAGCGATGTGAAAGCTGATAGACTCATTACTAGGTTTTATAAGAAACATCCTAACAAACCAAGAGGCAATCCTAACCTGTGCTTTTGTTTATATTACAGGATTTATCCTTTTTGTAAGGGGGGGCGGATGTCAACGCTGCTAACATCGGATGTTTTTACATTGACAACAAGTGGAAATGTAGCCAACTTTTACCTTTTTCTTTTAGAGTTAGATGATGCTGGAGGGGGAATGTGAGCGAGAGTCCAGCTAGACATAACAACGCTGGACCCAGTGTGAGAAGCAAGGTTATTGTAACCAGAACTGATAAGAAATTGGCGGGCTGAAGAACGGGAGAGGAAGCCCACGCTTCATGCTAATTGGGGAATGTGATTTATGACTGTTAATTGGAGGAGGGAATTGTGCTTTGATACTATGTGCTCAGGGGAGGGGAAATCAGTTTTTGGCTTCGATTATGCGGTGCAGATGCTATGCTACTCAAAATAAAGATTCTTTAAGGTAAACAATGCCTCGAAGTTCTTTGAAGAGTTTCATCTGTCGGAACCATGACAAATATATGTAAAATTAAATAAATACACTCTTTCTCATAATCACCTACAATTATACCTAATAAAAATAATTCTGGCTTAAACTCTATATGTTTTTTCGTCATTTTCTCTAACCATGTATGTATTCTTAACCAAAATCTTTTAGCTTTAGAGCATGTCCACCAAAGATGGTAATAAGTGCCTGTTTTTTGTTTACATTTCCAATAATTGTTCGATACATCTTTAAAAACTTTTGCTAATCTCACAGGTGTTAAATGCCATCTATGAAACATTTTATATAAATTTTCTTTGTATGCTACTGCTTTTGTTATTTTCAAATTTCTTTCCCAAAGATTTTGCCATTTTTCTAGTTCTATGTTATGTCCAAAGTTCTTCGCCCATGTTATCATTGTTTCTTTAACTTGTTCCTCTTCCATCTTTAAGCTTAGCATATATTTATAAAGTTTCTTAATCAATTTTTTGTCTGATGTCAGTAATATCTTATCAAATTCTGTCTGTTCTTTATAGAACCCAGGTATTTTAACATCTTTTTCATATCTCGTTTGAATTTGCAAATATGACCACCAGGATAAGTCAATATACCCTGTTCTTCTAGTTCTTGTTTGTGTTTTAATTTTCTTTCTTTATTCAAAATGTCTTTATAAGTCACAATTTTGTCATAGTTTATTAAGTTTGGGTGAACAAACACTTCCATTGTTGAAAGCCATCCAGATATTTTCATATAAATTTATTTTTTCCCATTCTAGCAGAACTGCGTTTCTTACGTAGTGATGCTGAAAGTATCTGTGAATTTTATTTTCCCCGTACCATAAAAAGGCACGCCATCCAAGTTGAAGGTCGTGTCCCTCTAGGAATAATAATCTTCTATCGCTAAGGGTTATCCACTCTTTTAGCCATGTTAGAACAGCTGCTTGGTAATATAAACTCCAGTCTGACAATCCAAATACTCCATTTTCTTTTGCTTTTTGAAGCATTTTCAGTTTCATTCTAACTTTTTTTCCTTGCCAAATAAGTTTCAATACTGGTTTGTTTAGTTCATCAAAGAAGTTTTTCCCCACTTTTATAGGTATTGTTTGGAACAGAAAAAGTATTTTTGATAGAATATTCATCTTCACTGTTGCTATTCTCCCCAGCATTGAAAGTTGTATATTTTTCCATTTTTCCAAGTCTAGTTTTATTTGTTTTAATAGTTTTACATAGTTGTTGTTGTTGTTAGTTGCAAAGTCGTGTCCAACCCATCGCAACCCCATGGACAACGTTCCTCCAGGTTTTCCTATCCTCTACCATCTTCTGGAGTCCATTTAAGCTCACGCCTACTGCTTCAGTGACTCCATCCAGCCACCTCATTCTCTGTCGTCCCGTTCTTCTATTGCCCTCAATCTTTCCCAGCATCAGGCTCTTCTCCAGTGAGTCCTTCCTTCTCATTAGGTGGCCAAAGTATTTGAGTTTCAACTTCAGGATCTGACCTTCTAAAGAGCAGTCAGGGTTGATCTCTTCTAGGACTGACCGGTTTGATCACCTTGCAGTCCAGGGGACTCACAGGAGTCTTCTCCAGCACCATAGTTCAAAGGCCTCAATTCTTTGGCGCTCAGCCTTTCTTATGGTTCAACTTTCACAGCCATACATTGCAACTGGGAAAACCATGGCCTTGACTATACACACTTTTGTTGGCAGGGTGATGTCTCTGCTTTTTAGTATGCTGTCTAGTTTGCCATAGCTTTCCTCCCCAGGAGCAAGCGTCTTTTAATTTCTTGGCTGCAGTCCCCATCTGCGGTGATCTTGGAGCCCAGGAAAATAAAATCTGTCACTACCTCCATTTCTTCCCCATCTATTTGCCAGGAATTGAGAGGGCCGGATGCCATGATCTTGGTTTTCTTAATGTTGAGTTTCAAGCCAACTTTTGCACTCTCCTTCTTCACCCGCATCAAGAGGCTCTTTAGTTCCTCTTCACTTTCTGCCATTAGAGTGGTATCATCTGCATATCTTAGGTTGTTGATATTTCTCCCAGCAATCCTTCATGGATTACTGCCTTGTCGTGGCGAAGGGGCTTGTGTAATTCAATGAAGCTATGAGCTATGCCGTGCAGGGCCACCCAAGACGGACAGGTCATAGCAGAGAGTTCTGACAAAATGTGATCCACTGGAGAAGGAAATGGCAACCCACTCCAGTATCTTTGCCATGAAAACCCCATGGACAGTACCAAAAGGCAAAAAGATATGACGCTGGAAGATGAGCCCCTCAGGTCAGAAGGTGTCCAATATGCTACTGGGGAAGAGCAGAGGGCTAGTACTAGTAGCGCCAGAAAGAGTGAAGTGACTGGGCCAAAGCTGAAAGGAAGCTCAGCTGTGGATGCATCTGGTGGTTAAAGAAAAGTCTGATGCTGTAAAGATCTTTTCTCCACAGGGACATAGTTATCTTCTTTTATTGTTGCACATCTTGCTGTTAGGTAGATTCCCATGTATTTAACTTTTTTAACTATTTGAAGACCTGTTTTTTCTGATAACTGATTTTTTTGTTTTTCTGTAAGATTTTTAGTTAATACTTTGGTCTTTTCTCTTTTTATTTTCAGACCTGCCACTTCTCCAAATTCTTCTATCTTTTTCATAAGCTAAGAGCTTGTCTCAAGAGGTTCTTCTAGTATAAAAACTAAATCGTCTGCAAATGGTTGTAATTTGTGTTTTTCATTTTTATTGCCAGTCCTTTAATTTCCATGTCTTTTCTAATATTTCTATTTAATACCTCTAATGTTAATATAAATAGCAATAGAGATAGTGGACATCCTTGTCTTGTGCCTTTTTTAAAATTGAAATTTTCAGTAAAATCTCCATTTACAATGACTTTTGCTGTTTGTCTATAATAAATTGTTTTAATTATATTTATAAAGTTTTTTCCAAAATCCATTTCATCTAGTTGTTGAAACATAAATTGCCAATTTACGTTGTCAAAGGCCTTCTGTGTATCTAGAAATATTAACACCATCTGTTTTTCTGGGTGAAGTTCATAATGTTCCAAAATGTCTAAAATCATTCTTAAGTTATTTTTTATTTGCCTCTTAGGTAGAAATCGATTTTGATCTGTATGTATAAATTCAGTCAAAAATTTCTTTAGTATTTCTGCTATTATTGAAGCAAAAATTTTATAGTCCACGTTCAATAAAGATATTGGTCCATAATTATTTATTTGCATCAAGTCTGAGTCTTCTTTAGGTATTAAAGTAATATTAGCTTCTGTCCATGTATTTGGTATTTTAGCCTCTAAAAATACTTCATTACATAGTTCTTTCATTATAGGACTTAAAATATCTTGTAGAGATTTGTAAAACTCTGCTGGTAATCCATCTGGGCCTGGAGTCTTATCATTTTTTTGTCTTTTGATAGCCTCTGTCAGCTCCATCATTAATATTTTTTCATTTAAAATATTTTGTATATTCTCTGGAATTTTTGGTAAATCTGCTTTTTTAATATAGTGCTTTGTCTTTTCTTGTGAAGTTTCCTCTGTATTATAAAGTATCTCGTAAAAGTATTTAATTATTTTTTTAATTGCATCATTTTGAAACTGTAAGTCTCCTTTTGAGTCTTGTAGTTTATTTATCACTTTTTTCTCTCTTTCTTTTTTCAATTTATATGCTAGCCACCTCCCTGGTTTATTAGCATTTTCAAAAAAAATCTGTTTGGCTCTTTTAATTTGTTGCACTATTTTCTCAGCCTCTGCTAAATTTATTTTATGTTTTATTAGTTAGTTTTATTTATTGTTTTTTAAGTATTTTCTTTTGTGGGTCTGCTTGTAGTTCTGATTCTAATTTTTAAGTTCTTCCTGTAGTTTTTTTTTTCTTTATTCTTGTTTGCCATGTAAGTTATAGCCAACCATCTAAAGTATGCTTTAGCTGTTTCCCACACATTTTGAAGGGAGGGTTCTTCTTTTTTATTTATTTAAAAAAAGAATTCCATTTCCTTTGTTGCAATTTGTATAAATTCTTTCTCCTTTAGTAAAGATTTATTCATAGACCATCTTAATTTTTTCTGAGTTCCTTTCCAAGTCATCTTTATTGGACTGTGATCTGCCCATATATTAGGTTCTATCTCGACCTCTTGTATAATCGTGCTTAGTTCAGGAGATATCCATATCATATCAATTCTGGACCACAATTTGTGTCTATTTGAATAAAAGGCATATTGTAGTTTTTTTGGATTCTTTTCTCTCCATATATCCTAAATTACAAATTTCTTCTGCCATTTTAAAAAATGTTTTAGGGAGTATATTTTTCCCTTTTCCCCCTATTTTACTACTTTTATAGTCCAATGTTCCATCTACTATTTCATTAAAATCTCCCATTAAACAGATATTTCGGTACTCCAATTCTATTTTTTAATGAAATTTTTGATAGAACTCTTCTTGTTTGTTATTAGGTGCGTATATTGCTACTATCAATATCTGTTTTTGGTTTATCATTATTTCTACCATCAATATTCTTCCCTCTTCATCTACATAGATTTGTTTAGGATTCATTATTTCTTTAATATATAGAGCTATTCCTCTTTTCTTTTGTTGGGCTAATGCGTAATGTAGTTTCCCAATTTTCAGTTGCTCCAACAGTTTGTAGTGTTGTTTCTTAATATGTGTTTCTTGGAGACAAATTATATCCATTTTTAATCTTTGTAGTCTTGTAAATGTTTTTCCTTTTTATAGGGGAGTTCAATCCATTTACATTTATTGTAAGAATCCCATTTTCCTTCTCCATCTCTTTCAATTATATATAGGTCTTCAACTTCTAGTTATTCTTATCTGTCTCTGTTCTCTTGGTCTTACCACTTCTTCTGTCTTTGTATTTTCAGTTTCTCCTTCTTCTCTCAGCTTGGCTGCTCCTTCTATTGTCGTTTCTTCCTGTCTCTTTGTTTCTCTCTCTGGATGGGATTCCGAACTTTTCCCTTCCATGAAAGCTCTGTGGTTGTCATAGAACTCCATTGCCTTAAGTGGTGTATTCAATATCTGTATCTTTTCCCATCCCAATTAATTAAAATCCCTTCTGGAATCAGCCATCTGAAACTCACTCCTTTTTCAGTTAATTTTCTAATCAGGAATTGATATTCTTTTCGTATCTCTCTTATTCTCCTTGGGATCTGTTTCAGGACTACGATCTCTTTTTCTTTATATCACAACGCATCATCTCTCACTCTTCTCAAAATCTCATCCCTTATGGATCTTTTGACAAATCTAACATGTACCTCTCTGGGGACTTTATTTCTTCTCACATAGCCTGAATTGACTTGGAATATTTGATCTAACTCTCCTTCCATTTCTTGTTTCCTGATTTCCAGTGCTTCAGCCAATAGCTCCGTTATCAAGTCTGCAAGATCCTCTTCTTTGTCCTCTATTATATTTTGAAATCTTAGGAAGTAAGATGCCCTTTCCATTTCCATAATTGCAATTGAATCTTCCATTTCTCTATTAATCTGCATCAGCTTTTGATTCTCATCTATCAGTTCTGCCAACTTTTGGTCAGTCTCTAGTGACTTATCTTCTACTTTTTGAATTCTTTGTTCATTTTTTGTAACCATCTGTTTGAAGTTTTCTAGTTGAGAGTCTATGTTGTTAATTTTTTGGTTCATTGTATCAAGACTGTCTTTTGTCTCATGATTTTTCGTATCATCCTTATGTGAGGAAATTGCTTCTTGAATCGCTTATAGTGTCGCTTACATCTCCTTCTGAAAACTACTAGCTTTTTCTTGTTGGAGCATTCTTTCAATTGATCTCTGATACACCGGGTTTGCTGAGGTGGAGGATGGGGCTGAACGCACCTTCTTACCAGTTTTACTTAGATTTGGAACACTCATTTTGTTACTTTCAATAAAGAAAGTAAATAAATCATGATTTTGTGATGCAAAAATTATAATAACACTTGGACAAAGTTATTTTGGTCTCCTTTAACAATTCCCAGCTTCTCTCAGGTCCCTATAGATCCCTGTCAGGATGCTGCCATCCTGATGGGAGGGGGGAACTTTGGAGCTCTCCTGTGATGTGCTTAACTTTGCTTCATTGACTCAATTCCGCTGCCCGAGGTCATCTGCCTCACCTCACCAAGGAAGAGATGCCTGGGAACATCTTACCGCAGTTTCCGTCTGGAGTTCTCACAATCTCTTTGCACCTCTGGATTGGCTCCTATGGACTGGGCAGTTAGGAGGGATTTTTGTTGCGCATGAATTCAAAAACAAATTAAATCCACTAATTGGGGTGCAAAGAAAACGGAATTTATTGCTAACAAAGAAAAGAAAACAGCAGTTTGCAAAGCGCGGTGGCTCCAAGTCAAGACTTCACGTAGGAAGTTCCCAAGCAATGGACTACACGCGAGCCACACTGAGCAGTCATTTTTATACATCCTATCACGACGCTCCATTTCCCTTCCCCTTTGGTCCCATTGGATAGGCCCGCAGAGGTTACAAACTATCAGAAGCGCCTAACGGGAATACATTATCTCTGTCTTTGTCTACTCAGGTTACCTCAACAACCGACATACTACCATATATGGGCATGTTGTCATTCCGGTAGAAATTCACAGTTTGTTCTTTGGTTTTGGTGCACTCATCCTGTTTATTTTTAAAACATCCTTTTCCCTTCAACTGTTTCCCTCATTTTGAACAATGGGGTTTAGCGTAACAATTTCACCTGGGAACCTCAGATTCTGCCTGCCTCCTCTTGCTGTCACTGACTCTCAATAAAAGTTCCTTTTGAAACGATGCCAGTTTCAAGAGTTCTGCTTTCTTGAGAGATTCAGCTGAGGCAGAGCCTTAAGGTTTCCAGAAAATAAAAATATCATTTTGTGTTAGAGAGAGGTGCATGAGTAAAATTCAATAGGAAACTAACTAATTGTTAGCATCCAGGATTGATACATGATTGTATGGATGTAATGAATGGCAGCTATAATCTATATTAATATTTCATTTGTAGTTTTTCTCACATTATTCTGTGCGTAGAATGGTTACTGATTACAATAAAATAGTAGTAATATTTTAATGTTATGATAATAACCGTATTCTTAATTTGTCAATAATGTCATTAAAGATCCAGTGGAATGATACCAAGTCCTCTTGCAGGCACCACACTTGGAGAAGACACTGCACAAAATTTTTATCAGCTTTAGTCAAGGACAAAGAAGGGGAGGAAGAGATCAAAGGAGCTGCTTTAAGCCTTGAGGAAAGACATCAAGAAGAAAAGCCATGTTGGAATAGAATAGAATAGAATAGAATAGAATAGAATAGAATAGAATAGAATAGAATAGAATAGAATAGAATAGAATAGAATAGAATAGAATAGAATAGAATAGAATAGAATAGAATAGAATAGAATAGAATAGAATAGAATAGAATAGAATAGAATAGAATAGAATAGAATAGAGCTGGAAGGGACCTTGGAGATCTTCTAGTCCAGCCCCCCACTCAAGCAGGAGAACCTATAACATCTCAGACAAGTGACTGTCCAGTCTCTTCTTAAAAATCTCCAGTAATGGAGCATCCATGATTTCTGAAGGCCAGCTGTTCCACTGGTTAATTATCCTCACTGTTAGGAAGTTTCTCCTTAATTCCAGGTTGCTTCTCTCTTTGATCAGTTTCCAACATTGTTTCTTGTCCTAATTTACAGGAGCTTAAAATCAGAAAAAGTCTGGGAACTTTTTTCCGACTATCTAAAAAGTTTTGGTTGTTGAAGGAAGGATGCAGCACTCTTCCGATAAGTAGGAGATGTTGTGCAGAAGCTTAAGATCTTAAACAACCAAGCCCAGAGAGCACAAAAGACTGTGGGAATAATGTCCTTACAGCCCACGTGTAGGCCGCCATGTGGCTGCACCACGTGGACGGAAGAAGGAACAAAGAAGGAACAAAGAAGAAACATGAGCAATCACCCCATTGGAAACTCCTCCCAGTCACAAACGGCTTGTAAAATGTGCTCACTGTCACGTACTTATATGCTAATATGTAACCGCCTTTGCTTGCCTTCTGTAACCACCCATTTAGCCCTAAACACAATAAAAGAGAGCTCCGAACTCAGCTCTGGGCGACTCATCCCAGACATGCCCTAGGCTCTCATCCCGAGAAGTCCTTGTGTCGTGTCGTTCATTCGCGGCCTTCATGAGAAGCCCACCGGACATTCGATAACTGGTGACCCCGACGTGATTGTCTCAAAGACGATACGTCCTTGGACCTCTCATTCTCATCGCCTGGAAGAGGCTTGTGCACACGATATCGTCCGAAGCAAGACAAATATCCCCTCGTGAGTATGGGAGGAGGGTTTTCTAAATTGCAAGCGGCGCACTTGCAAGAACTTAGAGAACTAACCAAGTCCTCAATTGTGATATTAAAAAACAATGGAAAATTACTCCCTATTTTGGCCAAATCTGACCTTGTTGAATTATTGTTCTATACTTGGAAACAATGTCCGACGTATCCGGAAAAGGGCTCGCTCAAAGTGACTACATGGAGAAAATTGGGTACCTATTTCCATGAAAGTCCAAGAGCCCCTGCAAAAATTCTGTCCACGTGGCGCGTAGTCCTTGAATGCCTCATTTTACATGAAAAAGGACTCGCAGATGCCACTTTGCCACCCGGAGAGTTGTCAGGACCTCCGCCTTATCAAAAAATGACTCAAAAAGATCCACCAGAGGCTTTTCCTGTCGGTTCTCTTAATTCCTCGCCTACCTCACTCGTACTACAGCCTGCTTTGGCTCCCCCTATTCCTTCAGCCCCTCACCCCCTGCTTTCTAATTCTACACCCCCAGAAACTAACCCTGTGACCGCTCCGCTTCCCTCCCCTATGGGTGCGGTCGCTCAGGCAATGGCACAAGCTTGGCAGCAGGGCGTTTTGGACGCCGATGAATTAGATCAATGTTCTCTTTGTCCTGTGGAGTACGTTCCGGATGGTACTGGCGGTGTACAGGTCCGCCTGGAACCACTCCCTCTAAAATTAATCAGAGACTTGAAAACTGCTGCCTCAATGTACGGAATTCAAGCACCATACGTCAAAGGCCTCATTCAGACTATATCAGGCTCCTTTTTTATGCTGGCACAAGATTGGAAAGATCTGTTTCGTATGATCCTTACAGGTCCTCAATATGTGGTTTGGGAATCCGACTTCCGTAGGGAAGCCGACGTTACAGCCCGCCGCTTGGGTGGCGCAATAACTGTCGACCATATTTTTGGCTCTGGTCACCTTGCCAATTTGGGAAACCAAGCCCACCTTCCACAGCAGATTTTTGCCCATGTCAGCCTTGCTGTTCTCCGCGCTTTGGAGAAGGTTGACGATGTGTCAGGAACCCCTGTGGGCTCCTTTTCAAAAATACACCAAGGTTCAAATCAACCTTATGCCGACTTTATCGAGGACCTTCAAAAGGCCATCGAACGGCAAATTTTTAACCCTACCGCCTGCTCCGAACTGCTTCTTAAACTTGCTTGCGAAAATGCTAACGAAGATTGCAAGCGCATTCTTCAACCTGTCGCTGCAAAACCTGACGCTTCCCTCTCTGAGTTTCTGAAAGCTTGTCGCATAGTAGGTACCAATGCCTATAACATGGAATCTCTTGCAATGGCGCTTCAGCAGAATACCAGACCTGCTGGTAACTGCTTTAATTGTGGTAAACCTGGCCATTTCAAAGCCCAATGTCGCGCCCCAGGGGGAGGTGCCTTGCGCAAAAATCAACAAGGGGTGAGACCTAAAACGGTCTGCCCAAAATGTAAAAAGGGCTTCCATTGGGCTAACCAATGTCGACCAGGATCAAACCCCACTTCACAGTCGGAAAACTAGAAACGGGGCCAATAGCCAGCCCCACCCCAAAGGCTGTGCAACAACCGCTGCCATTCTTTGCTTCTCTTCCGCCTGCTATTGTTCTTAGTGCTGACGTGTCACTTGACGCGGACTTTCCTAACACGCCTTATGTGATCCCCGCCTTGCTCTCTGCCCCATCCCCTCTTTCACATCCGCTTTGCTACTTCCTCATGACTCACTCACCCTACGTGGCGCTTCATTTCCCCCTGCACTCTTGACATGCTCTATGGAACCTACAGTCTTGCTCCAAATTATTCCAAGCTACCCGATTTCAATAAAAAGGGGAGAGATATTAGCAAAACTAATAATCCTCCCACCGGAAGACCCCCCTACTCCCTCTGAAGCCGCAGAACTTTTTGCAATTACAAAAACAATGCAACATAGCCGCCCTGCTATGGAATTCCATATTAAGGGTCGCCCTTTTTCTGGCATTTTAGATACCGGCGCAGATGTGTCTGTGATCCGCACTGCTGAGTGGCCTTCTGATTGGCCCACCGAACCCTCACCAGCAGTCCGCGGCGTGGGTGGTACTCAACTCGCAAAAATTAGCAAGGCCTGGTTGCTGGCTACATTGCCTCAGACTTCCATGATTGCTCATATTAAGCCAGTTGTCTTACCTCTTCATATAAATCTGTGGGGCCGTGACCTGCTCCACCAATTCGGCGCAAAATTAAGCTTGGAATAGTTATGCCACCTCCATCACCTCTTCGCCTTTCTCTTAAATCTGACATTCCTGTCTGGATTGACCAATGGCCTTTAACTTCTGAAAAGGCCACTGCTCTATGCACTCTAGTGTCTGAACAACTTGCCCTAAAGCACATCAAACCCTCATTAAGCCCATATAACACCCCAGTTTTTGTTATAAAAAAGAAATCAGGCAAATGGCATTTCCTACACGATTTACGTGCAGTAAATTCTATTATACAACCAATGGGGGCACTGCAATGCGGCCTCCCAAACCCAAATTTAATTCCAAAAGGCTTTGACCTTATGATCATAGACTTAAAGGATTGCTTTTTCTCTATCCCTCGTCACCCGTATGACATGCAGTTGTTTGCTTTTTCTGTACCTGAACTTAATATGTGTAAACCAACTTTTCGCTATCAATGGCGTGTCCTTCCTCAAGGCATGCTAAACAGCCCCACCATGTGTCAATTTTATGTAAATGCTATATTAGAGCCATACCGTGCCATGTTTCCTCACTTTCTTGTCTATCACTACATGGATGATATCCTTGTCGCTGCACCTGGCCCTGTGGGAACAGTCAGCCAAACACTGCCTGTTCTCACTACCATGTTAGCAGAAAGGGGACTTAACATAGCACCAGACAAGATACAGCAAAAAGAACCTTTTTCATATTTAGGTCACAAACTCCTTTCTTCTCACTCAACACCCATTTTTCCTCACATTTCTTTACAGAAGGATACCACATTAGTGCAGCTCCAACAATATCTAGGTACCATAAATTGGATAAGACCTTACCTTGGCATATCCACCAGCCAATTGGCACCTCTCTTTTCTGCTCTTACTCAGGGAAAACAACCCTCAGACATCATACGCCTTAATGTGCAACAGTTAGGTGTCTTGACACAAGTAGAACAAGCACTCCACACACGATGGGTGGACCGCTGCACCCCTGATGAGCAACTACTTGTCATCATCATAAATACGCCAAAGATACCCACTGCACTTCTAGCACAAAACCCAAAGCCACTTCTTATACTAGAATGGCTTCACCTTCCACATACTCCTAGAAACACGATTAGCCAAAAACCTTTTCAATTTGCCTCTCTCATCTCTAAAGCTCGCCTTCGAGCGAAAGCCCTTGCAGGGATAGAACCTTCTGTCCTATATGTACCTTGTTCTCTTACCACATGGGAAACCATGTATTCTAACTCTGAAGCTTTACAGCTCGCTCTCACTGAGTGGCCTGGAGAGATATCCTGCCACCCTCCTGCTGATCCTCGCATTCAGCTCCTAAAAAATATTCCTGTCTCATGGGACACCCAATTACAACGCTTTCCAATCCCACACGCTGTCACACTCTTTGCAGATGGCAGTAAATGATTTGGCGCTTGTGCCTGGTACCTCCATGACCAGTGGCACACAAAAATCACTCCACCGCAACAGTCTGCTCAACGTGCGGAACTAGCCGCAGCCATTTTGGCTTTTCAAACGTTTCCTACCCAACCTCTAAATCTCATTCTTGATAGTCTTTATGTCACTCAAATTGTCTCCACTATTTTTCAATCATACCTTTCTCCCTCCCTAGACCCTGATCTAACTTCTTTATTTTCCACCCTACAAACTGTAATATCCAACAGGAAACATCCTTACTTTGTCACACACATAAGAAGCCACCAGCCTTTTCCTGGCTTCTTGCAAAAGGGAAATGACATCGCAGACGCCGCGGCCTCTGCTACCTGCCTCATGTCTCTTTCTCCTGTCTCCCCTTGGGACAGTCATGCTTATTTCCATCAAAATAAAAAGGCGCTTGTGAAACAATTTGGCATAACCACTGCAGAAGCAACTGCTATTCTCCAGCAGTGTGCCACTTGCAGCAAGCAGGCTCACTCGCTCCCAATGGGGGTTAACCCCAGAGGAACCGAGTGTTGCCAAATCTGGCAAATGGATGTTACACAATATGCCCCATTTGCCCCATGGAAATATCTTCATGTTTCCATAGACACTTTCTCTGGCTTTATCATTGCTACCCCTCAACGGGGTGAGGCCACTAAGCATGTCATTAATCACTGTATTCGTTCATTTGCAACGTTGGGATGCCCAAAGGAATTAAAAACAGACAATGGTCCTGCTTACACAGGAGCAGCCTTTGCTGCCTTTTGTAATCAGTGGTCAATTGTTCACAAATTTGGAATTCCATACAACTCCCAAGGTCAAGCCTTGGTTGAGCGCGCCAACCAGACGCTAAAACATGCGCTGGAAAAATATAATCAGACACAAGGGAAAACTGCCCCTAGCCTCCCAGCCCTGCAAAATAGACTCAATCTGTGCTTATACACATTGAATTTTTTGAATCTCACTGGCACCCCACCCACCTCTGCAGCGACTCGTCATTTTTCTGCCTCTCCACTTGCAGCAACCTCCAGACCACAGGTGTATTACAGACAACTCCCTGATCCTGCCTGGCGAGGCCCTGCTGACCTCGTCACCTGGGGAAGAGGCTATGCTGCAGTTCAACATAACGATCGAACCATTTGGGTTCCTGGAAGACACGTAAGACCGTATCATGGAAAAACAAAAAGACAGGAAGCTGCTGATTCTGATCCTAACGCTCGTGAACTCGTTGCTATTTGTGCCTTTGGTCACAACAAAGCCTGTGCTTGCTAAATCTCCTTGGGATGAAAATGTTTTTTTAAAAGACATTTGTTTGGCAGCAATTGCCACTAACTCAACCAGCTGTTGGCTATGTATGCACCTTCCTGGACATTCTCGGGGAGGACTGCCTCTTGTTGGTCTCCCTTGGGAAAGACGATCATGGAGTACTCTTAATGTTTCTGTAGACTCCCATAACCTAACCAGCGCAGTGTTTTTGTTTATTACACACCCAGCAGAAACTTGTTTTAACATATCACAAGGGAATGGCCCCCTTTTAGGTTTTTATCCCTCTTGTAATCACACATGGTCTGGCAATATTCAGCACATTTGCTCCACCATGAAGGGTCAACTGACAAAGGAATTAAACACAACAGATAATTCCACAACATACCGGTCTAACAACAACATGTCTACTGTTGAATATGGCATGTGTATGGACTTATATTCTTTAATGACTGATGCAAATTCGTCTCATCCTAGCCCAGTACTTATGCCCAATAATGTTTGGTTTTTATGTGGCTCTAGGACCTATCGCTCTGTTCCTGCCAATTGGACTGGCACTTGTACATTTGGCCAAGTCCTTCCATGGTTGTTTAAGGGAAATGGTTCCCTGCATTTGTTCCCACAAAACAAACCAATAGCACATCACCGTGTCCGTCGTGACGGAAGTCTCACTTATGATATGCCATGGTATATGGTAGCGATAAGAACAATGTATTCATGGGTTGGAGCTGGTTGGAATGCCTATGATATAGGAAAACTAAATAATTGGACGGTAGCTATGTTCAATGAAACGATGGGTGCACTCTCCTTACTTAATACACAGATGGGTGAATTAAGAATATTTGCCTTGCATACCCGGTTTGCAGTTGATATAATGCTTGCATCGGAAGGCGGTGTTTGTGCACTTGTGGGTCCCACATGTTGTGTGTATGTGTCAAACTATCAAGCTAACATTACGGCAACCATCCAAAAAATGAGACATCTTGTTAATGACAATCCCATACACCAATATCCCGAACAACTAACTTTCGATGA
Organism: Azemiops feae; assembly: GCA_023970755.1. NCBI lineage: Eukaryota > Metazoa > Chordata > Lepidosauria > Squamata > Viperidae > Azemiops > Azemiops feae. The sequence continues at coordinate 71,930 of JALGBA010000963.1, forward strand.
CATATGGGCAGCTATGTGGTCTTGGCTTCCTGGAATTGGATGGGTAAAAAACTTATTAAGTGCTATTTTTATGATTATAATTGCCTTAATTTGTTGTTGTTGTTGTATCCAGTGTATTCCTTCTTTAATTAGCACTATGAAATCCTTGACGCCTGCTGTTCGAAATAACATCATGGTTACACAAATATCCAAATTTTCGGAACAGGCAACTTTGTTAAAACAACCACCAGACTTCGCTCCCACCAGTGACGAAGAAGATACTGTTTTTTCATATAAAACAAAAACAGAGGAGATGTGGGAATAATGTCCTTACAGCCCACGTGTAGGCCGCCATGTGGCTGCACCACATGGACGGAAGAAGGAACAAAGAAGGAACAAAGAAGAAACATGAGCAATCACCCCATTGGAAACTCCTCCCAGTCACAAACGGCTTGTAAAATGTGCTCACTGTCACGTACTTATATGCTAATATGCAACCGCCTTTGCTTGCCTTCTGTAACCACCCATTTAGCCCTAAACACAATAAAAGAGAGCTCCGAAGTCAGCTCTGGGCGACTCATCCCAGACATGCCCTAGGCTCTCATCCCGAGAAGTCCTTGTGTCGTGTCGTTCATTCGCGGCCTTCATGAGAAGCCCACTGGACATTCGATAGGAGACAGTAATTGTTGGACAATTTTTTTGCAAATTTTTGAGTTTTAAATTGTTTAGTTAGACATATATATCCATCAACCAAAAGAAATGACTCTGAATTGTTTTGCTTAGATTTGTAAATGTTTTCCCTATTTAATGGAAATTTGTTTCATCTGAATGGAATTTGATTAAATTGGAACCCCAAAAATACAACCTAATTGGCTTTTTGAAATACAAAATGATTTAAGTATCTATGGATTGCAAGTTGCCTTGGAAAAGATACAGTTACACTTTCTCTATCTTTATTTAGGGCATAAAATGTTGCAATCTTATTCTGTTCCAGTTTTTCCTCGTTTGAGCTTGCCTAAAATTATTTCTTTGGTCAAATTGTAGCAATTACTAGGCACCCTTAATTGGGTTCGCCCATATTTTTCAATACCTACACATTTATTTAGTCCATTATTTGATTTACTGACCAAAGGAAAACAGCCTGGAAATCTTATTATGGTTCCGCCTGCAGCACTTGCCACAATTGAGCAAATTAATGACATTTTGAGCACTCAGTTTGTGGATTGTATTCCTCATAAAGATTGTCAGTTAACTTTTCTGATATTCCCTACTAGTAAGTTTCCTACGGGAGTATTAGCTGTATTAGAATCGCAAAAAGTATATTGTATTGAATGGCTTTATTTACCCCATACCCCTTCACAAAATGTTTTACCATTTATCCAGGCAGGTGCTGAAATAATAACTTTGGGACGCACTCGAGCTTGCCAACGAAATGGGACTGATTTAATGAATATTGTTCTTCCTCTACCTAAATCTGATTTTCAATTTTATTTTCAGAATAATGTATCTCTTCAGTGTGCTTTAACTGACTATGTAGGCTCTATTGCATATCATTTGCCTAAAGATCCTCGCTTTGCTTGTTTAATGACTTCTTCTGTTCATGTCTTACCCACTTTATTTTCAGATTTTTTTAGTCACTCTTTTTTCCATCAAAACGCTAGGGGCTTGGCACAAGCTTGCCATATTCCACTCGACCAAGCCAAGCAGATTGTTTTATCCTGTCCTCAATGTTCTGGGGCATCCCCCTCGGGGGACACAGGAGTTAATCCCCGAGGTTTCACCTCTAATCAACTATGGCAAATGGATGTTACCCATGTTCCCTCATTGGCTCCCTGGAAGTATATTCAATTATCTATTGATACTTATTCAGGAGTGCTTTGGGCCACACCTCAACGAGGGGAAACAGCTAATCATGTTATTTCTCATCTTTTTTCGGCCATTACAGCCTTGGGCAAGCCCTCTTCTTTAAAAACTGATAATGGGCCAGCCTATTCTTCATCGGCCTTTTTGCAATTTTGTACTACCTGGAATATTGTTCTTACTCATGGTCTCATCTATAATTCCACGGGTCAAGCCATAGTGGAACATGCTAATCGGTCCTTTAAGGACTGCCTCCACAAACAAATAAAAAAGGAGGGCTCTCGAGTACCTAATTTGTCGTGGGTAACACAACAGGTTCAAAAAGTATTATTTACCTTAAATCAATTGAATGTTTCCATTGAAAATTTGACTGCTTATCAGAGATACTTTCAACAGAAAACAAGCTTGCCTCCACCTCTGGTATATTATCGGGCATTACCAGATAAAGCATGGTTGGGGCCGGCCCCTCTGATTATGTGGGGAGGAGATGCTGCTGTGCTTGCTCCTACAGGACCTTTGTGGATTCCAGTGTGTTGCGTCCGCCCAGCCAAGGATGTCGTGGCATCAGTCCCTGGATCCAGTCCCAGAAATGGCAAGGGTGACTCTCCAGCCGGCACAGCGACCAATCCCGTCGTGCCAGTCATCCAGTGACATGGGGAGATGTGAAGAACTTGACCACCAAAGCGCAGGCAGTGCTTCAGCAGCAGCAAGTGGAGCAAACCCCCGAGAACTTATGCGCTGCCATTTTTGCGGTTTTAACTGCAAATTCCTTAGCCATCAATTGTTTGTGTTTGATTATTAACAGCTGCCCTTTGGCAACAGCAGCTGTCATCCCACCCAAACATTCACTCGAACAACGAATGAAGCAAAACCTATGGGTGCAGCTAGCTAACATCACACAAAATGATGTCTTTTGCTTATCTGAAGTGTATGATATGGAAAATCTACTATCTACCTGTCCTATACCTGTGTGTGTCCCAGTGTCAGTTTTAAAAAATTATACTGGTTTGAGCAATTTTCTATCAGACAATGAATTTCAATATGCAACTATGTCAAACTGGGGTCCTGCCTCTTATATGGTGCTCTTTGATGCTATTGCTTTGCATACACCAGTTGTAGCTGTTCCTACAAATCTTACTTGTGCAAAAATTGTCAATTGTACTACTTCACCTAAAAAAAACTCATTGTATACATGTCAGTCAAGGGATTTTAAATTGTACCTCCTTTCAAGAAGTATCTTTTAATTATGCACATATATGGTTACAAAAAGGATGGTTCTTTACCTGTGGGAAAGAGACATTTAATTACATTCCTGCCAATGTAAGTATGACACACTGTTGCCTTAGTAGACTCACCACATTTTTACCAACAAAAACAAAACTCAACATATCCAGTTCAAAACGTCGCAGAAGGTCAATAGTCCTGGACGATACTTCTGATTCTTCTAGAACTCTCCTCAATGAAGCAGAGTATACTGCCTTAGCTGTTTCATTAATAGGAGTACCAGCACTTGCTCTTCGAGCTCATGTAAATTTAAATGCTCTTGCATGTAATTTAGCAAAAACCATAAATGTAACCTCCCTAGCTTTATCTGCCATTAATCAAGAGCTAATAGAACTTCGTAAAGCTATTTTACAAAATCGTGCTGCAATTGATTATCTGTTGCTCTGACAACATCTGGGATGTGAAGCACTCGAAGGAATGTGTTGTTTCAATCTTTCTGACCAATCTGGCATTATTCAAAAGCAAATTAATGTTTTACATAAATTGGCTTCTGATTTAAAAATTGATACCTTAGGAAATTGGTGGAGTGCTCTATGGTCATGGCTTCCCACTGGCCTTCTTGGACAGATTGTTCAATATTTTGTTATAATAATTACTATCCTTATTAGTTGTTGTTGTTTAATTCAATGTCTTTTCTCTCTACTCAATAAGGTATCTTGCAATTGTCTGTACTAAACCACCATTAACTTTACCTCAGGAACAAGTTTATGCTGTATATAAACAAATGCAAAGATGTATGTTCCCTGATTACACCCACTAACTACTTCAGCTTATGATAATGCCCTAACTAATAAAATAGAAAAGAGTGAGATGTAGGGGTAGCATGCGTGCAGCACACTGCCGTATTCTGCACCCCCACAAATCTCATAATTCTATACCCTTTGCTCCAATAAAGCAGCCAAAAGGTCACCCCCTTTTGACTTAATGCCTCACCTACTGAAATAGATAACAGGCTTAGTTCCTTCTTCTATCTTCCTGTCTTTGTTCCTTATCTAGTTGTTGACCTTATAATATGTAACTAGAAAGTAGTTGGTTAGATGAAAGAAGTATTCAATGAATCAGCAAATGTCAAACATCTAATGATTAAGAAAGCTTGTGTATGTAACAAAGAATATAAAAGCAATAAACACGACAGACGTCGTCAGCTACTGCTCAAAAGATGCGTGTGACTGCTTCTTAGCGCCAACACCATCCCTTGACTTAAAAGCAAGAGAACAAATCCACAAAATAAAACAAGCCAGCAGGCCTGCCCTGGAGTACATGCGAGAGTTTTGCAAGATAGCAGGTCGGATAGAGGGGTGGCCAGAGCAGTCCCACTTCATTGAGGGATTAGATGATCACCTCTCCCAGGCCTGCATTATTCAAGCAGTACCTGACCGACTGCACGAGTGGTACCAGACAACGGTGAAGCTAGATGTTCAGCTCGCCCGCTTTAAAAAGCCATCCCCACCTGAATCTGAGCAGCAACCAGAGCAATCCGAACAACAATCACCCCCACGAGACCCTCCGGCTACCACGATGACTGAAAGAACAGGGCCACCTGCAAGCGCATCAATAAAGTGTTTCCGGTGTGGAAAGAAGGGACATCGAGCAGCAAACTGTCCGGTCCCCTACCCCCAACTGCAGAGCAGTCCAGAACCAGCGACGAGAAGGAGACCTGCCCAGCGGCTAATGAGAGAAAAATCCAACCGGGCCATGCAAGCATCTGTTACCCAGATTACACCTTCCACACAAGAGAACGCCGGGACTCCAGGTGGACCCGCCCCTGCTCTACCCTCCTTTGATGGCGACGAAAAAGGGGAGAACGACCCAATGGCGAGTCGACAAATCCCATCTTTTTCACTGGCCGCCAAGCTTACAATCCCTAAGTCAGGGGCACAAATAGACTTAAACGTACTAATTGATTCTGGATGCACCCAATGCATTATTAGCCTACCCTTTGCCATGAAAATGGGCATACAGGCAAAACAACTCTCCAACCCTGTGAGGTTCGAGCAAGCTGATGGCTCCCTGATGGGAGGGACTTTAGTCACACAATTAACTGAGCCCTTACGCCTAGAAATAGGTGCACACTGGGAATTTATTCGGTTCCTGGTGGCCCCAAAAATGACTGAGACTGTGATTCTAGGCTTAGCCTGGTTGGACAAATGGAAGCCATTTATCTGGTGGGAGAAAGGAATGAGAACTGTGAGATTACCTATAGGGCCTGAGCCTCCCACTGATTCAACTGACATTGCGGGACACTTTAGGCCACCTAATGAGCGAGCACTCATAGCTGCCTTACTGTCACCAGATGAATCACTCATCCCCAATGAATACCGGGACTTAGCAGAGGCATTTAGTGAAAATGAATGCGATATCCTACCCCCTCACAGACCCAATGACTGTTCTATCGAACTGGTGCCAGGAGCCAAACTTCCACGCCCGAGAAAGTATGCCATGTCGCCCCTCAAGATGGAAGAGATGCAGAAATACGTGAATAAAAACTAAGCGAGGGGGTTCATTGAACGAGCCAAATCTACTGTGGGAGCCTCCGTGTTATTTAAAGAAAAAAAAGGTGGGTCTCTTCGTCTCTGCGTAGACTATAACTATATACAGTTTCCCCCCCTTGTAAGCCAAACCATCCCGGCACGTCAAGGAGGTTTGATTATCTTTGAACCATTGGTCGGTGAGGAGCTCTCATTTTATTTTCTTTGCTCCAGGGTCATCAGGATTTGGGACCCTGCGAGGCGTGATTTGTGCAGCAGGTTGTGGATTGGAGATAATCGCCTCATTAACTTCTTCACATTCGCTTTTATATTGGGGCAATCTCGATAGCGCATCAGCTAGGAAGTTTTTTTTTCCCTGGTATGTACTTTAGAGTAAAGTTGAAGTGGTTAAAGTACTGTGCCCACTGTACTTGCTTTGGGGACAATTTGCGGGGGGTTTTCACTGCCTCTAGGTTTTTGGGATCTGTCCATATTTCGAATGGCACCTTGCTCCCCTCTAGGTAGTGTCACCAGTTTAACAGCCCCCATCTAATTGCAAAGGCCTCCTTCTCCCATATTGCCCATCACCGTTCACTTTCCGTAAATTTTTGGGAGGTGTAGGCGCAGGGTTGTTCTTTTAAAGTAATACAGCTCTAACTGCCACATCACTGGCATCGGCTTGAATTACAAAGGGGAGGGCAGGGGTGCTTTAGGACCGGTTCAGCAGCAAATAGTCTCTTTAAATTCTCAAAAGCTGTTTGACAGTTCATAGTCCATGCTAGTGGTTGCCCCGGTCGCGGCTTCCCTCCTCTTTTGCCCATTTTGAGTAAATCTGTAAGGGGTAGGGCAATCTTGGCAAAAGAGGGGATGAATTGACGGTAGAAGTTGGCAAAACCTAGGAAGCTCTGGAGCTGTTTGCGGGTTTTGGGGGGCTGCCATTCAATTATAGTTTTCACCTTGGCTGGATCCATCTAAATGCCCTCGTTGGAAATTCTGTAGCCGAGATAATCTAATCAGGTCTGGTGAAATTCACATTTTGACAATTTGGCATAAAGCTTGGCATTCAATAGTTTCTTTAACACTTCTCTCACCAGCTTTATGTGATCAGTCATATTCGTGCTGTATATTAATACCACTTTACAATGCCTTGGTAAGGCCACACTTGGAATACTGCATCCAGTTTTGGTCACCACGATGTAAAAAAGATGTTGAGACTCTAGAAAGAGTGCAGAGAAGGGTAACAAAGATGATTAGGGGACTGGAGGCTAAAGCATATCAAGAACGTTTGCTGGAATTGGGTATGTCTAGTTTAATGAAAAGAAGGACTAGGGGTGACATGATAGCAGTATTCCAATATCTCAGAGGTTGCCACAAAGAAGAGGGAGTCAAGCTATTCTCCAAGGCGCCTGAGGGCAGGACAAGAAGTAATGGATGGAAACTAGTCAGGAAAGAGCACCTGGAACCTTGAGGAGAAACTTCCTGACAGTTAAACAATTAACCAGTGGAACAACCTGACCTCCAGAGCGGTGAATGCTCCAACACTGGAAATTTTTAAGAGGAGACTGTACAGCCATTTGTCTGAACAATGGTATAGTTTTCCTGCCTGCGCAGGGGGTTGGACCTTGATGACCTCCAAGGTCCCTTCCAATTTATTATTAATTATTATTAATTATATCCGGATATCGCAAGGTACACCAAACCCTTTGTACAGTGATATGTAGGCCTCATTAATCAACTGCACGAATACGGTGGGGGCCCCTGTAGTCCAAATGGCATGTGACCTTGAATTGATAGCTCCCCATGGGGCAGTTGAAGGCAGTTTTCCACTCATCTCCCTCTTTTATTCTCACTCGGTAATACGCCTCTCTCAGGTCTAATTTAGTGAAGACACTCTCCTTAGCCAGATGAGTTAATAAGTCCTTTAGGAGGGGGAGGGGGTATTTGTTTTTCACACTCACAGTGTTGAGGCTGCATGTATTGCTGCATCTCTTCCCTTTCAAGGGGGGATATAGCATACATTCTCAGGCATGGGAGTTTGGCTCCTGGTACCAGTTTGATAGAACAGTCATTGGGCCTGTGAGGGGGTAGGACATCGCATTCATTTTCACTAAATGCCTCCGCTAGGTCCCGGTATTCATTGGGGATGAATGATTCGTCTGGTGACGGTGAGGCAGCCAAGTGCGCTTGTTCATTGGGTGGCCTAAAGTGTCCCGCAACATCAGTTGAATCAGTGGGAGGCTCAGGCCCTATAGGTAGTCTCACAGTTCTCATTCCTTTCTCCCTTTCTCCCACCAGATAAATGGCTTCCATTTGTCCAACCAGGCTAAGCCTAGAATCACAGTCTCAGTCATTTTTGGGGCCACCAGGAACCGAATAAACTCCCAGTGTGCACCTATTTCTAGGCGTAAGGGCTCAGTTAATTTTGTGACTAAAGTCCCTCCCATCAGGGAGCCGTCAGCTTGCTCGAACCTCACAGGTTTGGAGAGTTGTTTTGCCCGTATGCCCATTTTCATGGCAAAGGGTAGGCTAATAATGCATTGGGTGCATCCAGAATCAATTAGCACATTTAAGTCTATTTGTGCCCCCGACTTAGGGATTATAAGTTTGGCGGGAAGTGAAAAAGATGGGATTTGTCGACTCACCATTGGGTCATTCTCTCCTTCGTCGTCGCTGTCAAAGGAGGGTAGAGCGGGGCGGGTCCACCCGGAGTCCCGGCGTCCTCTTGTGTGGGAGGTGTAATCTGGGCAACAGGTTCTTGCATGGCCCGGTTGGATTTTTCTCTCATTAGCCCCTGGGCAGGTTTCCTTCTCGCCGCTGGTTCTGGTCTGCTCTGCAGTCGGGGGTAGGGGACTGGACAGTTTGCTGCTCGATGTCCCTTCTGTCCGCACCGGAAACACTTAATTGACGGGCCTGCAGGTGGCCTGGGTCTTTCAGTCATCGCAGTAGTCGGAGGGTTTCGTGTGGGTGATTGTTGTTCGGGTTGCTCTGGTTGCTGCTCGGATTCAAGTGGGGGAGGCTTCTTATAGCGGGTGAGCTGAACGTCTAGCTTCACCGCTGTCTGGTACCACTCATGCAGTTGATCAGGTACTGCTCGAATAATGCAGGCCTGAGAGAGGTGATCATCTAATCCCTCAATGAAGTGATGGATTAGGGACTGCTCTGGCCACCCCTCTATCCGACCTGCTATCTTGCGAAACTCTCACACGTATTCCAGGGCAGGCCTGCCGGCTTGTTTTATTTTGTGGGTTTGTTCTTTTGCTTTTAGGTCAAGGGATGGGTCCTCAAATCTTTCTTTCAGACCCAGGAGGAAGAGGTGGGGGTCCTCCAATTCTGGGGCTTGCTCATTATATAAATTGTTCAACCATTCGGATGCTTCTCCCTCTAGGCTGGACGCAATCACATCGACCATGGACCCTGGGTCTGGGTAGAGATAGGCCCAGTGATTCAAGTGAAGGCGCACTTGGTTGAGGAAAAAAATCAGCTTCTCTGGGTCCCCATTGAAGGTTGCTCTGAAAGGTGGAGCAATTATAGGCTGTTGGGGGCCCCACTGTGGCTGTTGCTGCTGGCCCCATCCTGGCTGCTGGTTTATGCCCAGGGGTTGCACGTTCGGGGGCTGGGGCCAATTTCCTTGCAGTGGTCGTTCTCCCACCAGCTGCTGATCTCCTGGCTCTAGCACCACCCCAAGCTGTTGCAAGGACTCTATCAGTTGTGGAAAGCTCAGAGGATTTATAGGCTGTTGGGGCCCCCACTGTGGCTGTTGCTGCTGACCCCCTGGCTCTTGCACCACCTCAAGCTGTTGCAAGGCCTCTATCAGCTGTGGTGAGCTCAGAGGTTGCTTCCCCTCTGCCTGCTTCAAGTGCCACACCCCATTGTTGCAGAGGCCTCAGACTGGGATTCCCTCTCTCTTCAGGGCTGGAGTTCCTGACAGGGGAAGACAGGGTTTTGAAGGCTGTCTGATATACAGTGGAGGGGCTGCAGGCTTCTCTCTGCAGGAGTGGATTTCTGCCTCTCTCCTCTGGGGTTTGAAACATTTCCAGTAACTCACCCAGGCCTTGAGTGGCAGTTTGTCTGTTGTCTGTCCTCCTATTTTCATTCGTCTGCCAAAATTCATCTTCCCACAGCATGCTGTCTGTTACTTCCCCCTCTGCGATATCAGCAGCTGCCGGGTTGTATTCAACAAACTCCCATTTCATGATAGATTGTCCTCCTCCTAAATTCTGTCATTCTCACTCCAACCTAGGAGAAAGAGGTGTGGGTAATGCACCCCCAGTTGTTTGAAAAGGCTTTAGATTCTGGCACGATGTTATGGTTCCAAAGGAAGAGGCTTTTCAAAGAAACTAGGCATTGTTTTCCTTTAAGAATCTTTTTAATGGCAACATAGCTTCGGCACATACATGAACGGATGCCAGAATCTGAATTTCTCTGGCTTGCATCTAGCTTTTCTTGCTAAACCCCTCCCTTATTTTGCAGTCATGAGTCACATCTTCCAATTAGGCTGGAGGCCAAAGATTCACTTCGGTTCCTTATCCCGCGCTTTCCTCATAGATCTCCTCCCTTTCTATGTCATCTGAATTAACTCTAAAAATACCAGACAGTGCTGCATATCTTGTCAAAGCAATAATATCCTATATTAACAGTGTTGACAGCTAGCTCACCCAGTTTCAGCACGCTGTTGACAGTCAGCTGTTTGGTGGACCACCACGGCTCCTTACTTTCCTTCCGGCTGGTGATGACTTGGGCTGCCTGGGCAAGCCCGGCAGCCTTTCCCCCGTCCTTTCAGAGGATTTCTTCAGTCAGCCTGGACTGACCGCCGTCTGGTCCAGGCTCCTGGAGTATCCCTCCTTCTTCATTGCCCCTCCAGGGCAACTTTGTGATCTTAGGGTTGCTGGGCAGACCAAAATCGGGCTGGGAAGCTGGAGCCCCGGCTTCTTCCACCCGTCTCATCACGCTCCAAACCGGAAGTCGGCATTTGTAAGCGTTATAAATAAGGATTGGGATATACAATCAGGAGGAAGCAAGGATCAAGAGAGACCTGTCTTTTCATGACATCATCACAATTGCTTAGAGGCTTCTGCTGCACACTTTGAAGGTGAGGAGAGGCTCTGTGTCCAATCAAAGGATCTTCTGTACAATAGAAATGTGCAGTACTGATGGAAAACTCACATTTTTTATATGGTCTTAACCAAAATAATGATATCCTCAATCATGAACAAATCTCAGATTTTTAAACAGAGTCCTACGGGATTACCTTTCCTACTGATGATAAAACATATATGTATTATGAATCTTTAGGGGCCACTAACATTAACCAACCATTTTATTAAAAATCTACCAATATATTAGGCAACATATCAACTAATTTTTGCCCTAAAATTCTCATGATCAAATTCATCATAAAAGGTTTGAAGAGCAATATGGCCACTGGAGAGGGTTTTCTAGCAGCTGAACAATTCAAGAAATATCCCAACTGGTGGGACCCTCCATTGACAGATACATTTACACATATAAATAATATCCGCCATGCCCATTTGGATCAAAGATGGCAATTGTAATTCCTATATATAAAAAAGGGACTAAAAAGGACTCTAACAATTCCAGGCCCATTTCTCTAACAGATATTGTGACTAAAATATATGCAAACTTCCACTTGAAAAGAATTGATAGTAGGTGGATGAAAAGTGGATTCCTTGTAGAAGAACCAGCAGTCTTTAGGCAGATGTGATCCACTATTGACAATTCTTTTGTCTTGAACCATCTAACTATAAAAATATCAGTCAGAGGAAATAATGCTTTGTTCCCTTTATAGCATTTGACACAGTAAACAAAAAAATATTATGAAGGAATTGACTGCCCTTCAAATGGAGCTCAGGATGTTGACCCTGCTCAAAGCCCTTTCTACAAGCACTGACAGTGAGAACAATTAATCAGTGGAACGGCTTGCCTCATGAAGTTGTGGGTGCTCCATTAATGGAGATTTTCAAAAAGAGGCTGGACATTCATTTTGTCTGGATCTCTAGCTATGGGCAGGGGGTTGGACTAGAAAACCTCCATGGTCCCTTCCATCCCATTTTTGTTCATTTGTTTGAGACTATATTTGGGGCTCAATGGAGCCATGAGCAGTAGGATTGATATGTACCAAAAGTTAAGAGAAAGGTGTTGCCAATATGACATTTGGGTTGCATATGCTGTTAAGAGGACTTGGCTCCTATTCTCATAATAATTATCTGATTATGGATAAGTCAAAGTCAAAAGTTATGGTCTTTGGAAAATGATAAGCATTGCCATATAGGACTAATCGATGAGGAGGCAACAGAGCAAGTTCACACCTTTCCTTACCTGGGGGAACTTTTCTCTGTGACTAGATCTGGGCTCCCTCAACATCAAAGGAGCTCATTTAGAAGGCACAAGTGAATGCACTATCTTTTTAAAAAAATCATAGGTATGTGGCTTCCTTAGACTGAATTATTAAATACAAAATACCAACATTACCATTATGCACTTATATTGAGCTGAACTTTGGGATTTAATTTATATCATTACTAGGACAAATCCGATCAGATCATCTGAGAAGTATCTTGAGAGTGGATAAAAGGAGTTCAGCTGCTGCCCTCAGAGCAGAATTGGGAATTTATACAATTTATAAAATTGTGGCATATAATTATTTTTAATAAAAGTAATGGTATGGAAAATAATAATAATAATAATAATAATAATAATAATAATAATAATAATAATAATAATAATAATAATAATAATAATAATAATAATAATAATAATAATAATAATAATAATAATAATAATAATAATAATAATAATAATAATAATAATAATAATAATCCAGTGAGGCACTACCTTGATGTGGTTGTGGGGCTTGTGTACTCTGAGGAAGAGAGCTATGCCAGAGATTCAACCATACTGGACAGGTCTCATCAGAGGAGTCAGACAAAGAGTGTCTCTCCCATAAAAAATATGGTGAGTCGTAAATTTCAGAAAGCCATATCGGCTCAGATGTTGCCCGGGTTAATAAGGTCCACACTAGATGTTGGAGTTCCTGGATATCTGGTGAAAAATGGGTTACTGGACTCAGGACTATTGGCTGAGCAACCAGGACCAGCAGCTGCAGAACTACTGGAAGAAAAGGTGTTTACCCTTCGCAAATACACAGTGATTGAAAACAAAGAAATAATGATCTGTTATTGCAGATCAAGTCCAACAAGAAGAGGATATCTAAAACAAATGCACCAGTTCTGGAAAGAACAACATCCAGAATCAGAAATAACAGAACAGAGACTAGCACAGTGGTGGCGAACCTATGGCACGGGTGCCAGAGGTGGCACTCAGAGCCGTCTCTGTGGGCACGCGCAGCGTCACCCCAGTCCTAGGCCTTCAGCTGGGTTTTATAAAACTTTTTTGCTTTAGGCCTCTGCCGCTGTGTGCAAAAAAAAAAGGTTCAATCAGTCAATTTCAACTTCTCGCGGGGAAAAAAATATCTTGCAAAGTTGGAATTGATTGATTGAACTTGTTAGTCCCACCCAGTCTGCTGTTACCACCACAGCCACGCCACCCAATGGGCCACATCCACCCAATTGGCCACACTCAGCCAATGGGCCAAACCCAGTCAATGGGCCACACCCACCCGGCACTCGACGATGCATAAGTGAGTTTTGGGTTGCAGTTTGGGCACTCAGTCTTTAAAATGTTCGCCATCACTGGACTAGCAGATCAACGCCAATTTATAATATGAAATAAAGTATTCACAGAAATAGAATTGGACGAACTGCAAAGGTTTACCCAGGGCAAAGAAATCAAACCCCTGACAGAAGTAATTCAGAATGTAGAGGCAAAACAGGGGGAGTTGGCAGTGAAGGAATCCAGCAGAGATATACAACTGTTCTCATTTGGAAACCAGGCACCTCTTCCTCAGGAAGAACAAAACCCTCTAACTAAAGAAATAAAAGAATTGAAACAAAGAATAACTGAGCATCTAGAACAGCACAAAAACAACAGAATAAGGCTGCCTGCATTGAAGCTTGTTCCAAAGAAACAGCTAGCACAAGCATTAAAAGATGCAAATACTGCAATATCAAGTATAAGCACCAATTCACTGCAAGAAACAAACCAACTAATGTACAGCACAGCTGCAGTTATAACTGAATACCTGGGATGCAAAATCAACAAAGAAGAAAAACAAACAAACAATGCACCACAAAAATGGAAGGTTAGGCTAGAAAATAAGATCAGCAAATTAAGATCACATGCAAGCAAGCTAGAACAGATGAAAGAAAAGAAGCTGAAGAACGAGAAGACCAAAGAATACCTGATCAAGAAATACCACTTAGAAACAAGGAAGATCAAGGAATCACTGGAAATAATAAAGCAGCAAATAACAGCTATAGCCAGGAAAATCAGTAGATACGAAGCTCGAATTGCAAATTATAGGCAGAACCTCCAATTTCAGTCCAATCAGAAATGTTTCTACCAATCCATCAATGGAGAAACTGTAATGAATCAGTCAGTACCTGACAAGGAAGAAACAGTGCAGTTCTGGAAGCAGATATGGGATAACC
>JALGBA010000964.1:0-54693 GCA_023970755.1 Azemiops feae
GCATTCAAGGCCTGGGCCAGAGTCTTCATGATACTGTACAAATGGGGATCATTTGTGACCCTTTCCCTGTTCCTTTTCTCCTGGGTTTCCAGTGGGGCTTTCTGGGTGCATCTCCTCCGGCCTTTGACAGAAAAGACGTGCTTGGAGAGAGAACAATGGAAATAATGATCTTGAAAGGAAACTTCCACAAAGAAATAGGGTTCAAAGGCATCATCCATTGGCCTTTCATTTGTCAGAAAATCAAAGCTCCAAATACTATGGATGTATTTGTAAATTCTATCATTTTTCAATTTATATCTTTCAAAAACTGTATTGATCCAGACTTTCCCTTCAACGGGTCCTGTCAAATGCCAAATGGAAAGGAAGAATTCTGTCGTTAATGGGAATAAATTCCAGGAAGTGAACAAAGACATTGACTTGTCTCCACTTAGAGAGGGCATCCCTGAGGGCTGCTGTATATCCAGTTGTTGAGAACAGTTGTGATATAACCACACAAATTCCATTTCTGACAAGCATAGGAGTGAATGTCCTCATGAAATTCTCTCCATTATCTGTGTCTGAAGCAAAGAGGCCAATCAAGGTCCATCTGAAATGGAGGAGCAGTTGGACAATTGCTGGGTAGTGGAATCCTTTTTTGGGTAACATCCGATGGAAAAAGGGGAATTTCCTTTTATCACTCAGAGCCTCTGAAGCACCAAGAGGACTGATCTGAAAAAGCAATGAAGAAAGCTGTGTTATATTGGGGGTCAGATAAAGTCCAAAATATTAGCTTTTAATAAATTCAACTTGGTTTTGATGAACAAATTAAATAGATAATTGTTGATTAGCCATTATGCCATATCAAGAAACAGAATATTAAATACAAAGCATTAACAACATTGTATATAAAAATTGAATACAAGAAACAAATGAAATAAAAAGAATAAGAATAAAAAACATGAATCGTATTTCTGTATCGCCCCTACAATTTATTGCAATGAGACCCACATATGCAGATGTGGAAGTGAATTGTTTTGTTCCAATAAAGGGCTGTATTATATGTAAATGTTTAATTCTAACTGCTGAGTCAATATATTGCTTTAACAAAAGTATCTCAAAAGGTAGTTTGTCTAATGTGCAATGCAGGATTCTGATCTCTCTCTTTCTTATGCAGTTGTCATTCAATATTCCAGATTTTGGTGAAGCAATCTTTTGATTTTTTTTTGTTTCTATCCCACCTTATTATTTTTTCATTCGTTCTCTAGTTATATAAGAGATGGGGAGGCCACAGCTCCTAATATAATTTGTCAGTTGCAGAATCCAAGTGGGCTTATTTGCAATATTGTACGTTCCAACACAGAGAACTTTGGGACTCTGTCAGGTTCCAGAGGTTTAACTGTACACCAAGAATTACAGCCATGGGGAAAAGAAAGGACGCCCTCTTTGAGTTCTGTGGTTTTACCTATCAGGACACAGCAAAAAGCATCTGGTCTTAAGCAGTTCTTAAAACTAGATAAATACAGCCTCAGATGAACAACAACACATGATATATTACACCATGTCATCATTTATTTTACAAAAAGAAAGGCAAAACGGAGAAGACGTGTGTGAAAGACGAAGCACACCCTGACTGCTTCCATAGGTGTGAAGAGGCTAAGAGGTAGCCTGGTGCTGCTGATCAAGTGACCTTGATTAATTGATCATCAGCAACAGTGACTGCCTCTACAAAAACCAAAGTTTCAGGAGTTTGCCAGTGCCCAGCATTGTGTTGTATGTTAACACAATGCCAATAGGTACCACTTTGGTGGGAAGTGTGGTGTGTTTCATGCAGATGGTGGAGCCCCTGGCAGTGCTGGACTTGCTGGGATGTGACACTCAACTGTGAGGCCACATCGGTGGTGAGAGAAGGCCTGGATGATGCCACAGGAGACCTCTCGTCTTTCTGGTGTGGAGCCAGTTCACCCCCTGTAGGGCACCCTGGATGAGTTCATGAGCACAAACTGAACAGACTAGCATTCCTCGGCTGTGAAACAAACACTATATAGTCTCCTGGCTATTTATACCTTTGCTATATGCTAAATAAATAAACAATTTAGCATGTTAGGCATGTACATGAGAATCCTTCCTTAGTCCTGGTAAGTCATTAATATCTAGACGGAATAAGATGCTTTCAAATATGTACTCTTTTATGTTACACCTAGGTAAGTATCTATCCTTCTTCTCAGGGCTCCACTGAGCCCAGACCTCCCTCTCAAACAAGGGCTTGTGGAAAGGGCTTGGATCAGGGCCAACAGTCTGAGTTCCATTTTAAGGGAAATCAATTTCCTCCATCATATTTCTCCATTTACTGTATCAAATGCTGCAGTAACATCTATAAATCCAGAAAACCCTGGTTTACCTGATTGACATATTGTGTAATTAGCTATTTCAAAAGAAATCTGTTGTCAATATTAGATTATTAATTTATTGATTAATTATTATACAACTGTATGAAACTTTTTCCTCTACTTAAAACCTTCTACTTCTTCTTCAAGGAATATACGTTTGTTTTACCCAACCTCAAGTTTACTTAAGAGGAACATGGTATATATTTTAGCCACAATATCCATTAGTCTAACTAACCTGTAATTGCTATTTATTCCATTTTGTTTGTATAAAGGAACACTACTATTGCCAACTTGAGTACAACTGGAATGTCAGGTATTATTTCTATGTGAAAAAGAACATGCCAATAGTTCACCCACAAGGGGATATTTTTTGAATAGCCGGGAGAAAGTCCTCTACAGGGACCTTACTGCTTTTCAGGCCTTTTACAAGGAATTTAAACATAAACATAATAGAAAAAATATAATCGATATGTTTGCTAATATGGAGAAAAGCAACTCTTGAATTCCATGTAGAAGGTATGCTTGGATATGTTGCTCACCCACCACCATCCCGCTCACTTTACCAGACAGAGAATAACGCACACACACCTGGGGGACTTTGTAGGTGTCTGCTAATGTTGACATCTGGATGGAGATTTCCCTGCTAGCTGCATCAAGAAGAGCCAGGAGGTTCTCCTTCCTTCCACAGCCATAGTTGGGGACATTCCCTTCTCCAGTAGAGAGAATGTCCAGCAAGGCATCTGAAGTACGTGAAGGGCTCAAATAGTTATCATGGAGGTTGTAGCCAAGTGTGAGATTGTGCAAGAGCTGGGGATTCTTGTTGACCAGTTGAAAAGTGAAAATTAATAGTAGGGTGTATGAAATATCATCACTCTTACTGTAAAAAATGTTCATGTTATTATCATCAAAAGCAACATTTTTTAAAAGAATTTATTCCTTTTTGTCTCTACAAGCCTACTGAGTCTTAAGCCAATATTGATCCAAAACCAATAATCAGTTATACAAATAGGAGAATGGGCTGGGCAGAGGCAACGACAACTGTTTCAATCACTACTTTAAATAAAATGAATTCAAGCGATGAATTCAGGAGAGATTGGGGAGAGAAAAATAATCTGGATTGCCTTTGGGTTTTTTTAACCCCATCTCTGGATTTGAGTCTCTTCTACAAAATAAGTAAAAAGAGGAAATCAAAATCATCCAGGAAATTAGAGAAGTCCTGTAATATAGAAGCAAGTGAAAAGAAGAAGAAAAGAAGGAGAGTGTTATAATTAGAAAATGGGGGGAATGCAAGTCCATCACCTTGAACGACTTACGATGGAGATGAAACAAAAGGAGCCATGTTGAAAGACAGCATTATATTCGATAGTTCACTTCCAGTGGTGACTATACCAATGAGATGGTCTCCTGGCCTGTAAAAGCTCCATGGTTTATTTTCATCCTGGTGCTCCAAACTCAGCAGGCATTTCGTTCTAAGCTTCCCAGAGACTGGCTGGGGCACCAGCAGCATCAGAACGAGAAGCAGCTGGTCCATAATTCATAGGGCTTTATTCATCCTCTTCCTGTTTCTAACACCAACAGCAGAGAACAATTGGAATAATTCAAAGCACTCTCAGAAGGTGGAGATGCCAGAGACTTTCCTGATAGAAACAGAGAAACACTCAGCTTCACCTGGGAGGAGAGAGAGGTACAATCAAGAGCAGAGCCCCTGCCTGTCCCAAAACGTGTTCCCTCAGAGCTTGACCTAAGGAATTTATCCTTTTCTGATACAAGATCCTTTGCTTAAGACTTCAGACTGATGTCTCCATCAAAGGCACAGAGATCTCAAAGACTCAGGTGGTCATAATTGCAGTGAGAAGCAGCTTCTCCTCTTGGGATCCTGAACTTCTTCTGGGCTCCATGTGCAGAGGAGAGGCTGGAGAAAAGCATGTTAGTGAAAAATCACAGATACACTCCTGGGGGTTCTGTTCTGTTGTGGTTGTGGTCCTTCTTGTCAGGACATGTCCAGAAAGTGATGCTGGAGTCAGGTAGCTCAATAACAAGGGAACTGATGTCTTCTGTCCTTCAACGTGGTCTCCTTGTCTCCAGAGACTGCTGGGGAAGGTCACCCAGAGCTGTGGAGTTTGGTGCGACTCTAGGTTGGTGACACTTAACTCTTGTGTTGCCTCTCTTCTAACCGCCAAGGAAGCAATCAGACCCCTTGGATTCTGCCTAACGTTAAGAGTAGTGGGGCCTGTTTGGGATTTTCTTTTATATCAGAACTTCATATATTAATCATAAATTGCACCTGATTTTAAAATTCCTTGTGCCTGAAGTGAAATTTTGTTTCTCCTCTTTTCTAAGCAATATCAATTTTTGGATGAGAGGCAGAAAAGTTACAGCCTGTGGGCTGCATCGTTGGCTGAATAGGGAGAAGGTCATAGAGTTGGTGGAAGTTTTTTCTTCTTCACACTTTCGGCATTGTCTTTACGTATTGATGTAAGATTCTTTGTATGTTGAAGTTTCTTTCTGGTTTATGTCATGGTTCCGACTAATGAACCACTTCAAAGAACTTCCAGGCATTGTTTATCTTTTATTCATGATAACAAAATGTCGGCACGGCATGAATGAGGGACGCCAAGATCTAAATTCTCCTCCCCTGAGCACATATTTTGCCAGCATATTCCCTCCCATAATTTGCTGTCATAAATCACGTTCGCCTATCAGTTTGAAGGTCAAAGGTTCTCTTCCGTTTGCAGTGCGGGACTTTATCTAATATAATTACCCATATACATTCTTTCTCCTCCCCTCCCAGCATCATCTGAGTTAACTCTAAAAATACCACACAGCTCTGCATATTTTGTCAGAGCAAGAACATCTAATGTTAGCAGCGTTGACAGTTTATTAAATCAAGAATGGACTGAAAGGTCTGAAGCTGAGATGTATTAATTTATTTTTTCAAATTTATTGGCCTCCCATCTTCTGGCAGGGTAACTCTGGGCGGCTTACAAAGGTGGAGGCGGTTCCCACAGCCAAGATGGTGCGTCCTGTTTTCTAGCCACCTGATTTTTGGAGATCTGATGCCCCTCCCCCCTCTAGTTGTGTGAATGCACTTGGTGGGGTGTGAAATTCCCATCTCTGAGGCTGTGGGGTGAAGCCCTTCCCTAAAAAACCTCCAAGTGCTTTGAAGCTGCTCTTGGGGCACCTGTGTCCCTGGTTTATTTGGATCAATTGTTCACGGATTATGTCTCTTCTCTGGATGAGGCTCCCTGATGTGTCCACCTTTGCCTAGAAGGGAGAACTGGGGAGGGGGCTGAGTGGGGGGCATCTGAAGGAATGGGCAGGTCCCTTCTTATGGTGAGGAACAGATGACAGCCCATATCTCAGGTTCTATTCTCCATGCCTGGCTTACCAGGTCCTTGGTGGCTCTGGGTTCAGGCTGTCTCAGAGAAGAGCAACAAAGATGATTAGGGGACTGGAGGCTAAAACATACGAAGAACGGTTACAGGAACTGGACATGGCTCGTCTAGTGAAGAGAAGGACCAGGGAAGACTTCCAATATTTGAGGGGCTGTCACAGAGAGGAGGGGGTCAACCTATTTTCCAAAGCACCTGAAGGACAGACAAGGAATAATGGATGGAAACTGATCAAGGAGAGATTCAACCTAGAAACAAGGAGAACTTTTCTGACAGTGAGAACAATCCATCAATGGAACAGTTTGCCTTCAGAAGTTGTGGGAGCTTGGGGGGGGCAGCTGTCAAGAGGGAAAGCTGTGCAGAACGGCTCTCTGTCCATGAGAGTCGAATACACAGCCTTTTCCATCCAATCGGCGGATTCTTCGGAGTCCCAGATTCCTTGGAGGGGAATCGGAAGAAAGAGGCGCCCTGCAGAGCAGCTCTCAGCGGCAGTTGAGAGTGCGGATGGTAGGAAAGTCTCGGAGAAGTCGAACGGGGAAGAAAGGCGGCGTATAATGGTGGCCGTGAAACAACAACAACAGGCAGCTGGACAACATTAGCAGTGGACTAGCGGGACAACAGAGAGACGGACCTGGGCAAAAGTGATCCTGGCGACCCTCTGTGAGTGACCCGGGGTGAAGATCTTCTCGGGGGATTGCAAAGAGGGAAGAGTCAGAAGGAGGCCCAAGAAAGGAGGAAATTTCCTCCGTAGTAAAGTGGTGAACAGCAAGTGGGGGCAAAAAAAAAAAAGAGAGAGACCATTTCAACGTGATAGATTTTCACTGGCGGCATGAGGGAAAAGAGGAAGAGGAAACTTACCATTACTGTTGATTTCCCAATTTAGTTTGGGAGTAAAAGTGCTGACAGGCATTTTGGAGCAAGACTGACTGCTAACTAGGATAATAGGGAGTAAGAGACACTTACTGGCCAAGGGAAAAACTGGAGACAACTTAAGTAAGGAAAGGAAATTTAAAGAGAAACAAGACCTTTTTTGGATGGCCTGCCAATAACTGACTTATAAATCGAGGAAACTCAAGGACTAAATTTGGATGTGAAAAAGTCGTAGTGGAACTTTTTTCAAGAGGAAATCATCTCTCTAATTATTATCGTTCTTTCTATGCAATCTTTGGATTACTATCTTATTAACTCCACCACCTACTGCATTGATAGTTGAAGGGTGCTGGAGGAAACTAAGAGAAATATAAGGAAGTGGGGAAGTCAATTTAAAGCGGTATTAAAAATCACAAGTATCCCCAATTTGACAAGAATTGGTGCAGGAAAGAGACAAGGAGCTCAAACTACAACAATGGAACTAAGTCCAGCAGGGCAAAGATCTATTGAAGGACTTTTACAGAGAGAGAGATCAAACTCATTTAAGGATCTACAACAGATGCTACAAACAATGCAGGAGGTTATGTTAAAGAACCATGAGGATTTGAAACGAGAGATAGGAGAAGTAAGGAATGACACGGGAGAAATGAAAGAAAAGATGAGATCGATGGATGATAAATTTGAATGCTTTCAGCAACAAATTCTAAAAAATGAACAAAAATTACAGGAGATGGAAGATAGAATGGGAAGGGAAGAAAAAAAAGTGGAGGAGATGGAAGAAAGATTAATTCAAGCCAATAGAGGCCTCGAACAGACAATAATCTAATTGGAAATAGATAAGGCTACCTACTTTCTACGATTTCAGAATGTGAGGGAAGAGAAGAATGAGGACCTTCTGGAGATGATGATGGAGCTATTGGCAGGAGCATTAGGAATTGGGAAGGAAGAAATGATTAATGGAATGGATGAAATCTATAGAATCCACACGAATTATGCACGTAGACATAATTTACCTAGAGAAGTGCATATCAGATTCGTTAAAAAATCAATCTGCGATGAGATTCTCCATAGGACCAGAGAAGATCCGCTAGAGTTACGAGGAAGACAGCTTGTGGTGCTCAAACAAGTCCCGAGGAGGGTAAGAGACTTAAGACGACCCTACCAAACGTTTACAGCAAAACTAACAAGGAAAAACGTAAATTTTCAGTGGTTGACTCCGGAAGGGATTATGGTATCTTGGGGAGAAAGAAGGTTGAGATTGGATACGGTGGACAAAGTAGAAGAGTTTTATAGACAAAATTTTGGCAGTGAGGTTGAATTGGAGGAAAGAGAAAGAAGGGAAGAAGGAGAACTAGGAGGACAGTCACCAAATAGGGGGGAATCCCAAATCAAGGGAAAAGAGAATGGGAAAGGAGAGAATGTGGATAATGGGAAAGACAATGATGATGGACGCAAGGAATATAAAGAAGTCAGACAAACGAGGGCAACAAACCCTAAGTATAAGTAGAGGTTTTCAAGAAGCACTAGCAATTTTATCATTAAATGTTAATGGGTTAAATTCTCTAGGGAAAAGGAAAAACTTCTTCAGTAAATTGTATAAGACAAATGTCTATATAATAGTGCTGCAAGAGACGCACATAAAAAAGCAGCATCAGTACCTATTAAAATGCTCTAAGTTAGGAAAGATGTTTATATCTTCATCGCAGCAGAAGAAAGGGGGAATTGTAATGTATGTAAAAGAGGGTATTTTGGCCAAACAGATGTATAAAGACGAAGAGGGTAGAATATTGATAATAGAATTAACTGTGGACGGGGAAAAACTGATGTTAGTTGGAATATACGCACCAAATGAGGGCCAAAAACTTTTTTATAAGAAACTGTATAACATGATTAGAGACTTAGAATGCGATAATCTGTGTATAATTGGGGATTTTAATGCGATTGTAGATAGAGAACTAGATTATAGAAATAACAGACAAAAGAAAGGTGTTAGAAGGATATTACCTAAGTCATTTTTTGAGATGGTGGAATAATTAAGTATAAAGGATTGTTGGAGGGAAAGAAATGGGGATAAGAAACAATATACTTATTATTCAGCTAGACATCAATCTTGGTCTCGAATTGATATGGTTTGGGCATCGACAGATTTGAATTTGGGAACTGAGGAAATTAATATTGACATAAATTCGTGGGCAGACCACAATCCCATTAAAATTAAATGGAAAGGGCAAAAAAAGATAAAGAGGTGGACCCTAAAAAGAGCAATCTTGAATCAAAATGAATTTAAATCAAAGATGGATGATCAAATGAGTTTGTTTTTTCAAAGTAATAAGAAAGAGGATACGAATAATCAGAACCTGTGGGACACGGCAAAAGCTTTTATGAGGGGCATCGCAATATCATACATGGCCAAAGACAACAAACAAAAAAGACAACGGCAAAAAAACTTAGAGGAACATCTCAGCAAACTGGAAAAAGAGCTGCAGAAAGAACCCATAAAACGGGTTGAATTGAATTGAAACAACAAATAAATACAATTAAACATAAATTAAATATCATTGAAAAGGAAAATATGGCACATCAAATTAAAAGCATTAAACAATTTTTTTTTGAGAATGCAAATAAGCCGGGAAGTTGGCTGGCTTATAGACTAAGAAAACGGAAAGAAAAGAACCAGATTAGTAAATTATATAATGAAGAAGGAGAGTTAATTTATCAAAATGAGGAAAAGAGGAAAGTAGCATATGAGTTTTTAAAAAACCTTTACGAGGATAAGGAGAAGATAGAAGAAGGTACCTTCAAAAAACAGAATTGCCCAGAATCTCGGAGGAAGGTAAAAATTTATTAAATAATGAGATAACAGTATGGGAGATATCTGAGGCAATCAAAAAACAAAAAAGTAATAAAGCACCAGGCCCAGATGGTCTACCTTCAGAAATTTATAAAAATCACCAGGAATTATTAAGCCCACTGTTATTAGAGGTGTATAATGATGTACTTAATGAAGCTAAGATACCTGAATCGTGGAAAGAAGCAACAATCACATTGATTCCCAAAGAAAATTCTGATTTGACTTATATTAAAAATTATAGGCCGATATCCCTACTAAATTCAGATAATAAAATCTTTATGACAATTATGGCAGACAGACTAAAGAAAATTTTAGAGAATTTTATTCATACTGATCAAAACGGTTTTCTTCCCGGACGCCATATAAGGAACAACATTAGGATTATTTTGGATATGATAGAATACTATGAAGTCCATAATGAAAAACAGATGGCGTTGATATTCATCGATGCGCAAAAAGCATTTGATAATGTCAAATGGGACTTCATACTAGAAAAATTAAAATATATGGATTTTGGGGGAAAATTTATAAAGATGTTCAAAACAATCTACTCCAGACAAGAAGCCAGAGTGGTGATAAATGGGGAAACGACAAAGAACTTTTTAATCCCAAAAGGCACAAGGCAAGGTTGTCCGCTATCACCACTGCTTTTTATTTTATCACTAGAGGCTTTAATTAGAACAATCCGAGAAGACAAACAAATCAAAGGTTTAAAAGTAAGAAAAGAAAGTTTTAAGGTACAGGCATTTGCGGACGATCTTGTATTTATTATTGAAGAGCCTGTACAATCTGGTCTTAGGCTAATGGAAGTGCTGGAGGACTATGGGGAAGTAGCAGGCCTGAAAATAAACAAGGATAAAACAAAAATGATAGTCAAAAACATGACTGAAGAGCAAAAAAAAAGAATTGGAGGGAAAGATAAATATTCAGACTACGAAAAAAATAAGATATTTGGGAATTCAATTGATAGCGAGATGTATCACACTTAAAGAAGATAATTATGACAAATTAATGGCGGAAATTAGGTCTGATTTGGAAAAATGGGGAAAATTACAGCTATCTCTAATGGGCAGGATAGCCACCATTAAAATGAATGTTCTTCCGGAAATGTTGTTTTTATTTCAATGCATACCAATTCGGCTCAAAAAATATTTTTTTACAAATTTGGACAGACTTATTTCAAAATTCATATGGCAAGGGAAACGACTGAGAATTAGATTAAAATTATTACAAAATGCTAGAGAAAGAGGAGGATTTGGCCTACCAGACTGGACAAAGTATTATCAGGCAGCGGCATTGGTTTGGCTAAGTGAGTGGATGCATCTCAAAAACACAAGACTATTGGCACTAGAAGGTCATGACCTACAGACAGGGTGGCACGCTATTCTATGGGAGGAAAAACATTTAGTCCATCAGTATTTCCGGAGGCATTATATTAGGAGTGCACTATTGGATATTTGGAAAAAAATAAAAACAAATAATTACATGGAAATTCCCAATTGGGTGTCTACATTAGAAATGTACACACATCCAAATTTGATAAAACGAGGGGGAGCTGTCACCTATAAAGATATTTTGAATGAGAAAGGAGAATTAAAAGCGAGAAATACTTTAAAGGAAGAAAGAATCGAATTGGAATGGTCGGCGTATCTCCAAATTCAATCTAAATTTAATAAAGATAAAAAGAAATGGGGCATAAAGCAAGAATCATCAGAATTAGATAAAATTTTATTTAGCAGGGAAGGCAAGATTATAAGTAAACTATATCGATATTTATTAGAACAAGATATGATTGAGGAATAGGTGAAAGAAACGATGATAATTTGGTGTAAATATTTTGGGCACAATATCGATCTGGACATTTGGGAAAGTTTATGGGGGGAAAAATTATAAATCACACTAGCAACTTCCTACAAGGAAAACCTCTATAAGATGTTTTACAGGTGGCACCTCCCCCCCCACAAGATTAGCACGAATGAATAAGGGGAAATCTTCAATATGCTGGAAGTGTAGAGAGACCGTTGGGAATTACTACCACATGTGGTGGGAATGCCCAAAGGCGCAAAAAATTTGGAATTTATTAAAGAACTGGCTGGAAGAAATTTTGCTAACAGATATAGAGGTCAAACCGGAATTTTTCTTATTGGGAATTATAGAAAGAAAATATAAGAAAGATACAAATTATTTATTACTGCATATAGTCACAGCGGCACGAATAGCCTTCGCTCAAAAATGGAAAGAGAAAGATATTCCAACTGAAGAGGAAATATTATTGAAAATTTTCAACTGAGCAGAAATGGACAGACTCACTTTGGAACTCAAGGATAAAAGTGAAACTAAGTACTACAAAATCTGGGAATAATTTTATGATTGGATAGATAATAAGAGGGTAGCCAAGACAAATGTATAGTGTTAGAACAAAAATATAGATGTTATTATAGATAAATGTATGTTTAAGAGATAAATAAACATACAGAAATAAGGGGAAAAGTATTAATATTATATTATATGATATTATATTTTGCTTAAATAGCAAACAAAGCTTAAGAACTATATGTTTATATAAATACTAATATTATTGTAAAGTGACGGAAGATGTATGGAACCAGTGATGTCATATCTATGTCCAATGTTTTTTCTTTTTTCTTTTTAATTTTGTATTATTAATAAAAAACTTTTTTTTTAAAAAAAAAAGAAGTTGTGGGAGCTTCACCACTGGAATTTTTCAGGAAGAGACTGGACCGCCATCTGTCAGAAATGGTGTAGGATCTTCTGCTTGGCCAGGGCGTTGGACTAGATGACCTACAAGGTCCCTTCCAACTCTGTTATTCTAAGTACCTTCTAAGTACCATAACACATAGCAGGAGAACCTTCACTGTGAAGGAGGATCTCTCTAGTTCATGTCATATTCAGGGAATGGAGAAGAAGCTCCCAGCCAGGTGACACATTTTAAACTCCAGTGCATGAAAGTATGAAAGAATTGGACAGACCTCTCCCACCATCTCCTCAGGTGGTTTCCTGGCCTGTGGCTGTGAAGGCCAGCACCACCATGATGATTGTCTAGGTTAAGGTAGAGGAGACATCAACTGAGAAGATGATACTGAAGGTTATTTGATGGAGGAGGCAGGTGGCTTTTCTTGGCTGACCAATGAAGAAGAAAGTGGAGCAAAAGGAAAGGAAGAGAGAGATGAGGAGGACGGAGGACAGATCCCTGTTACTTATCTTGACTATGGGAGTTTCTTGGTGTTTAATGAAAATTCCTAAGGCCCAGAGTGTGGCTAAAGGGAAGAAGTCGGCCAAGGATCTGAGGATGGTACCCAGATGGTCCTCAGAGGACAGAAAGATTGTAATTGAACTCTTTTCTTGTAGGGACGCTGTTCTTCTGGACATCCGGGGCAGAGCTCTGCATCTGAGAAACAGAAGAGTAACTTCTCTCCTCTTCATTCCAATTTCTCTTTGTTTCTCACTGTGTAGGAGGAGAGCCGTTTCAGCCTCTCCGGGTCTGGTGCCACCTATTCTGAGGGAGAAGCTCTAATGGGAGGCACCGGCTTTTGTGAGCTGCCTCTCTGCCCATCCAGAGGAAGGAATGCAACCGGATCAGAGAGACTCTGGAGGGCAGAAAGGGACAAAGACATCAGGCTAACTGAGTATTGTTAAAGAGATTTAGTGAATAGAGACAGAATTATTTTTGGGAAATGAGCCAGCTGTTTCCCCCAACCTCCCCTATGTAGCTCACATCTCTTTAAAAGATTTTTTAAACATGAAATACAAATGAAAATAAAGACAATGGAAAATAGGAAAAAGAGGAATACAGTGAAGAAAAATAAAAAAAATAAAGTGACTTCTTTTGGTGCAGTAAGATACATGATAGAGTTCTAATCTCATTTTTTTACTTATATAAAATGCCAACCATTTCTATAACAATTACCTACTTAATCATCAAAACCTAGAATCAAAGTTTATTTATTTTTTGTCTTTTGAGCAGAAAGTCTACAAGCAGTTTCCAAGTGGAAACAAAGCTATTTTTAAATTCATTTATTTTTATCTTACCTTTATTATTTTTACAACTAACTCAAGACAGCCAGCATGTTCAACTCACCTTCCTCCACCTATTTCCCCCCTGAACAACAACCCTGTGAGGTGGGTAGGGCTGGGACAGAGAAAGTGATCCAAAGGCTTTCATGGCTAAGGCAGGATTTGAACTCAAGCTCTCCTGCTTTCTAGTCTGGTGCCTTAACTAGACCAAACCGGCTCTCTATTTACAGTCTTTTTTCCTAATTAGTGTAATTCCATCAGATTTTCAATCAATTCTCCCATTGTAGGAGTTAATTCATCTTTCCATTTTTCAGCATATAAAATGATTCCTGCTGTCAGCATATACAAGAACCGAATTCCATTTTTTTTATTTCTTTACCCAATAGTCTTAAGAAAAATTTCTGGTTTCCACTGAAAGTCCATTTTAAGTATCTTCTGAATTAAAACATAATAAACTATTTCTTTTCCTTATCATAGATCTGCCACAGACAATAAATTCTATCTTCCTTACAATTATATTTCCAACAAATATTGAAACAGTTTTGACAATTTATCTGGTGTCAAATACCAACAAGTAATCATTTTATAAAAGTTCTCTTTTAGATTGTAGTTCAGTATAAATTTCAGTCCTTTAGTCCCCAAATTTTCCCATTGTTCCAACATTATATTATAAGCAAAAATTATTGTATCATGCAATGTTTACATTATACACTATTGGTGGATTCACCATCTTCCTTTCTTTTCTTTTCTTTTCTTTTCTTTTCTTTTCTTTTCTTTTCCTTTCCTTTCCTTTCCTCCTTTCCTTTCCTTTCCTTTCCTTTCCGTATTGTATTTTGATTTTGTTATGAGCCACCCAACATCAGTCTGGACTCAGGCAGAATATAAATCAAATTAGCAACAAACAAATGGATGATTTTCTTGACTTATACACTGGATGTTCAACTGTTAAAAAGTTAATCTTGCAAATAAAAAAGTGTGTGTGGATAAATAGATAAATCCATCAGTTAATAATTAAGTAGATAAATAGTCTGGGCTACTGGAGAAATTAAAAAGTAGATTGGGAATGGACTACAAAAAGTCATCCAGACCAACCCTCAGCATTATCCAGGAAACCTATTCAAACTGTGTATGAGAATTATCTGTCCAGCCCCTTCTTAGACGTCTCCAGGTGTGAAGAACCCACAACCTTCACAGGGAGACCATTCCATGCTTGCTCAGCTCTTCTGAAGGAAACTGATTGATTGATCTTTTCTCTTGGAGGCACCTGGAGAACTGGAGCCATGCCAGGTTATTCGAGAAGGGCAGAGCTGAGTGTTAGATCAGCCACCCACAATGGCTGCTAAGAAAGTGTCACAGGAGGTATTCCAATCAGGTCGCTTTCTGCTCTTATTAAATCCTCAATACACTCTGATATGATTTAGAAAAGGATAATAGAGTAATAAAACCTTTTCTCTGCAGATGGTTTTGTGCACATCACCCCAAACTACCTAATACCAAAGATATTTTAGATTCCTTGAAACACATTAAATATATTGAATTACATTCATGAAAAAAAAATCCAGAGGCTTTAGGTTTTCTACTTCACTTTTATTATTAGATTTTCCATTGTGTTCAGATCTATTCTTAATAAGATCATGTAACATTTGGGGAGGAACCTGCAGCCCAGCAGCCCTGCCCTGGAGGCCCAGATGGGCAACCAAAGAGCCAAAAGGCACATGGCACATTTATTGCTTGGTTCAAAATTCAGTGAATTCAGTGAACTTCCAGAATCACAGAGAACATGTTGACTGGGGAATTCTGGGAGTTGAAGTCCACCAATTAGAGTTGCCAAGGTTGAAAAATCCTATTCTAGGACAATGGGTTTCACAGCTGGGGAAGATCAAAGAAGCAAAAATTCCCCAGAACTCATTAAGACAGTTTTAATAATAGCATTATGAGTAAATACAGAATCTTGGAAAGCAAAAGATGCATTTCTTACCCTCGTTTATAGTGAGCTGATTTATATAAAGTAGAAATTGAGTAGAAATGTTCTCATGGAGATTATCATACAACATAGTTTCAGCTTGTTTCTTACAGCATCCATCTTACCATTTTTCCTCTCTCACACACACTTTAGCTGCTGTCAGTAGGAATAATTGCTCACATTGCTTCTTAAAAGGTGTCAAATTCATAGCAGTGGCTGAACAATAAATTCCTCTGAATGATTTTCACAGACTTCTCTTTAGCAAGATTTATTGAGATGAAAGGAAAGAGAGTTACAACAATTACAGGCATTCAACCATTTCCCATTTGGAAACATGTAGATATGATTTTCTTTGACTCCTGCATACTACGTAATGGAAACAATGTGTTCTTTCAAATAAAAGGACATTTTACAATTCTTTAAATTATGTGTTATGTCTCATGTTTTTACATTTATTCTAGCTGTAAGATGCTCCTTTGTGTTCAAGTCTGGCCTCAGAAGGATAACATAGCACTTGAGGATGAAGATGCAGCCCAGCAGACCAGCACTGGAGGCCAGGATGGAGAAGACCTGCACAGCCACCATGTATTTCCCTTTGGTGCTCAGGTAGCTGGGCACAAAAGTCACCCAGACACTGCAGAAGACCAGCATGCTGAAGGTGATAAGCTTGGCTTCATTGAAGGCTCCAAGTAGATTCCTCGCCAGGAAAGCCACCGTAAAGCAGATGGCAGCCAGGAAGCCCATGTAGCTGAGGGTGATGTAGAACATGACAACAGCCCCTTCATTGCATTGCAAAATGATCTCTCCAGGCTGGGAGTGGATGTCAGAATCAGGGAATGGGGGAGAAACTCCCAGCCAGAGGGAGCAGATGATAATTTGGACAGCAGAAGAAGAAAGGATGATGGAGTTGGCCAAACTCTTCCCCAACCATCTCTTCACTTGGTTTCCTGGTTTTGTGGCCAGGAAGGCCAGCACCACCATGATGGTTTTGGCCAAGAGAGAAGAAACGGCAACTGAGAAGATGATGCTGAAAACCGTTTGTCGGAGAAGGCAGGTGGCTTTCCTTGGCTGACCAATGAAGAGAAAGGGAGATAAGAAGCAAAGCAGGAGGGAGACCAGGAGGATGTAGGAGAGGTCCCGGTTGTTGGCTTTGACAAGGGGAGTTTCTAAGTATTGAATGAAGATGATAAAGACAAGTCCTGTGGTTAGGAACAAGAGTAGAGCAAAAGAGACCAGGATGATGCCCAGATGTTCTTCATAAGAGAGGAAGGTTATAATTTTGGGGATACATTGGACTCGGTCCTCATTTGGATATTTATCATCTGGACACTTCTTGCATTTTTCTGTATCTGACAGAACAAAAAAGCCAATATTTCTTTAATATTCTGTCCTTTTATATTTCAAGAAATACCTTCTTGGGAGAACAGCTCATAACAGGAATATTTTCCAAGATGCATTGTTTAACAATTTGACAGGAAAAAAAATGAGAATATAATTTTCTAATATCTATGTAGCTTATATCTATAAAATTGGGAGATGTCCTAATAAATTATGCGTTTTGAAAATAAGCAAGAAAACAATTTGAACTATAAGTATAAGTGTCTTTCAACATGTACTTTCATCAAAATATTGTGGATAAATCCATTTCCACAAGGCCTTCCTTTCCTCCAGTGTCACCCACCCTCCTGAGTGGAGATGGTCCCCTCTGGACAAGGAATGCAGTCATAGCAGCAAACTGGCTCTTCTTCTTGAGCCGTCTTGACAAATCCAGGATGACAATTTTCCACACATTTGGACTGAGGCAGGGACTAAGCAGAAAAACAAGGATTGCCAAAAATTAAAACATATTAGGACTCACCATCCATGGAGAATGGAGGTAGAGATGGACACTAGTCAAATAGTCTCTGGGACTTACTTAGATAATTATGAAATATCTGACTCATTCCAAATGATTGTAGGATATACAACTACTGACAGATTCTTCATTTAATTCCTCCATTTTGCTTCTGGCATATTACATTTCAATACAGTAGTTTTCTACTTAATACAATTTGGAGGAATGAAATTGAGAAAAGATTAAATGTTAAGTGACAACTGATTCTTCCTAATGGCTGAATTAATATTCATTCCTCCATTTTTTATATATTCAAGATTTTTAAGGATTATAAACTATTCATGTTAAATTTGAGAAGAAAGTTTATTCTAAATTCTATTAGATTTATTAGTGTAATATAAAACTGTGATGATGAAGAAAGAAACCTCTGACCAGGAGATCTGGAAAGCTTTTTCTGGACTACATAAAATATTCTTAAGCTTCTTCCCATTGATAGTAATCCAAAATGATCTTCCAATTAAGATATAAAGGAAAAATTCCTTTAAATTAGGACTGTCAATTTTAAAGGCAATGTTCTTTGTTTATTCTGTATTTTTTCTTCAATTTTATATGGCTGCCATGATAGAGAAATGAGGTTAAAACTGTCTAGTTTCTAGAAAAGAGTGAAACAAGATCCTGAAGGGGATACTTCTAATGCCCACCTTGGTATCCAAGACAAGGTCCTTTCTGACTATAATTAGGTGACAGCAACTGGCATGGAAAGACAGTCCCACTTTCATTATCAGTTAAATTTGGGGTCTTCTTTTCTCCCAGAGAGACTGGAGCTAGCTAACAATCAAGATAAACAATGGAATTCAAGGGGTTTTCAGATAAGGTGCCCTCTTACACCCCAAAGGCCAAAGCTAACTAGCATTTTCTAATTGTCCTTACTACTGCTGATATCTGAAAGGCATTTTGGGGGTTCAAAGTCATGTTTCAGTGCTTCAGTTTCCTGGGTCAGAGAATTATATCACCTCAGACCAGTCATTTTGACCTCATGTGAGCTGAAAGCCTTGGAGCTCCTTCCTAGGAGCAGAACTTCTATTACACTATCCCAGAGGGTCGAAAGAGAACCATGGATAATTCTGCAAAGTCTAGGCTGCTTAAAAACATCACTGAACATGGGACACTGTCCCCAGCAATGGCAGACTGAATCCCAAGGCTTATTTGCCATTGGGACCAAGAGGGTATCTAGCTGCTCTTGGTCCAACTTCATTAGATTCAGTCCAAATCTGAACTTGGGAACTGTTTAACAGAATTGCCTTCTTCTTTGCTATCCGAGGACAAGGAACAAGAGGTTCTCAGCACCACAATCCCCAGCACTTGAGAGTCTCTCTCCCCACTTTTATGGAGATACAAGATTGCAAAGGATACACAAAATGACTATGACCTGTGTCCTAAAATCATAGACTCTTAGGGCTGGAAGGGACCTTGGAGGTCTTCTAGTCCAATCACCCACCCAAGGCAGGAGACCTTATATCATTCCAAACAAATGGTTGTCCAATCTTCTCTTGAAGATCTCCAGCAATGGAGCACCCACAACTCTGGGAGACAAGCTGTTCCATTGCTAATCATTCTTACTGTTTGGAAATTTTTCTTTATTTCCAGGTTGAGTCTCTCTGATGAGTTTCCAGCCCTTGCTTCTTGTCCTGCCCTCACGAATTATGGAGGATAAATCAATGCCCTCTTCCATGTGACAGCCCTTCAAGTATAGGAAGATGCTATCATGTCTCTCCTGAGCCTTCTCTTCATTAGGCTACACATACCCAGTTCCCTTAGCTGTTCTTCATATGATTTAGCCTCTAGGCCCCTGCCACACTTTCTAGGACCTCAGCCTTATTTTTGTATTGCAGTGAACAGAATTATTTGTCCTCCTTGCC
Source organism: Azemiops feae (assembly GCA_023970755.1). NCBI lineage: Eukaryota > Metazoa > Chordata > Lepidosauria > Squamata > Viperidae > Azemiops > Azemiops feae. The sequence goes on from JALGBA010000964.1 coordinate 19,231, forward strand.
ACCTCCAAGACCATGTCCACCATTCTGACCCATCCTATGCCCTCACAGTCCAACACTGGAAATCGAATCCTAAAATAGTTGTCACCGATCATCCAAAGTCAGACATGTCTAAACCAGCTTTAAAAAGTGCTCCAAATTATGTAAAGAACACATTGCTCAATAGGTCTGGTCTGCTTAAAAACATCACTGAACATGGGACAGCCACCCAAGCAGTCTACTGTGGGTGGGTGTTCTACAGTATCTCCCACATTTAATTCTCAAGGAATAAATACAAATAAAGTAAAATGTAAAGTAAAGTAAAACAGAACAGAACAAAACAAAAAATGTTGAACACTGTTGAATCAGTTAAAAACAGTGTTCCCTATTATAGCATCTGAAGGACACCTTGGTCAATAGTGCTGAAGCCTCCCAAGCAGTTTCAGAGTCTATAAAGGTCTATTCCCCACATTCAGTTCTCAGTGAAGGTCAGCCACCTTGGGGACTAAGCTTAGCCCACTTGAAATGGCTCCTGAGGCTTGGAAAACATTGGAAAAAATGCCAATATTTTCCCCACCTTTTTGAGCAACTTTAGCTGTGAAAGAGCATCTTGGCTGATCATAAGTCTCTCTGTTTCAAAACTCCCCAGTTGCTCTTGGATGGGGTCCTCCTTGGGGAGAACCACCCAGCCAGTGATATTCAGGTCTGTTGTTGCATCTCCATTTTGGTCCACATAGAGTTTAAAGTGGGAAATATTGAAAAACTCATTCTTCTCCAGAAAGGGGAGGAACTAGAATGAAAACATTGATGAATTTTAAAACAGAAACTTTGGTTTCTTATCCCATGTGGTCTTTTCACATTTGAATCTTCTACCATCATGTAACTTGCAAATACCGTGACTTGGGAGAACAAGGGATGCCACAAATGTCAAAAGTGAAAAATGTTCAGCAAAATTGGTAAATCATACATCGACAAAATATAATTGACCAATTTTGTCTATTAAAGGGAACATTTTAGAAGAGATCGGAATTAAATTGAACAACAACAAAAAAGAGGGTATGCATAAAATTCTTGGGGGGAAAGCAGGCTGATTACCAGAAAGCCTGGATTTGTGAAGTAGAAAGTTTATCTAACTTTTAAATCTTCTCCCTGGCAGGCCAGATAGGAGATATGACCATGTGAGCTAACTCTGCTTTACTGCAAAGCTGCATCAAGAGAATCTTGCAAGTCTGAAAGTAGAAATCTCCCCCCGACTCTTTTGAAAGCCTGAAAAGTTAGGGAGGGTCCTTTCCGAGGTTCTTTCTCTGCCAATTATGCAGCTGTGGGCTTCCCCACCTTGTTTGATCTTTCCCTACACAGCATCTCCTCCCCCTTTCCCCGAGGTCATTTATTGATTTTTATTTATTTGCTATCCACCTTTATTATTTTTTTATAAATAACTCAAGGTGCTGGACATACCGTGTTTCTCTGAAAATAAGTCCGGGTCTTATATTTTTTGCTCCAAAAGACGCATTAGGGCTTATTTGGGGGGAAATACGGTACTAAATGAGTCCATCTGGCTGACGATCTTAACTGGGGCTTATTCTTGGGGTGGGGCTTATATTACAGGATTATATTATATATCATACTAGGGCTTATTTTCCGGTGGGGTCTTATTTTCGGGGAAACAGGGTATCGAACACAACTTCCTCCTCCTCCTGTTCCCCCCCACAGAACAACCTTGTGAGGTGGGTTGGGCTGAGAAAAGACTGATCCAAAGTCACCCAGCTGGCTTTCAAGCCGAAGTGGGACTTGAACTCGTGATCTCCTGCTTTCTAGTTTGATGCCATGTCATGTTTCCAGGTATCACTGCACTTCCTTAATAGATAGTGGGAATGCTAGTGATATCGGCTGTTGATTTCAGCTGAGTATTAGCAAACTGCTTCCTGATGATTAAGTTGATAAATTAAGATAATTTCAATGTCCTTCATAAAACTGGGGAATTATGAATAATAATTATTTCTTGTCATCTATTTATATTTTTTTATTTATAGTTGTATTTTATATTTTATATACAAGTAATATAAATAAGACAAAAAAGGCAAGCCATGGAAATCAAAATCATTCAGGAAATTAAACAGATCCTGCAATGTACGAAAAAAATGTTTATTGTATTTTTATACAAATAAAAATCATTTATATTATTTTATAAAAGTTATAATATAAAATAAAAAAAGTTTATTGTCATTAATACAGGTAGATAGTTGACAAAATGTGGTTTTGTGATGCAACATTTATACCAACTCTTAAACAAACCTGTTTTGATATAATTTTAAAAATATCTAACTTCCAGCACAATATTTATTGTTTCCCAATAGAAAGAGGCGCATATGTAAAATCCAGTAGGAAAAAAAATGCAATTTTTAGCAACCAGGGCTTAAACAAGCTATGCATAAGAACAAACTGATGACAGACACAATGTAGATGCTTCCTTAAGATTTTGTTTGCACTTTTTCCTCACGTTATTTCTTAAGGTACATCTTAGACCCAGATATCAAATTCAAAACACATCTTGATGGTTTACCAAAATGGGCTGAAACCCCCCCGAATGGGATTTAAGAAAAAGAGGCAAGTGCAAAATTCCTCACTTAGAAGAAGGAAAATGAGATGCGAGGGAAGAAGGAGGAGGGATACCAAACTTGATGAGGACATTTCTGAAAATGGTCTCAAAATAGTCATTGATTGGAAACCAAACGTGAACCAGCAGAGTGAAGGTTCTGCTCTGGGGAGACCCCCAAGTCAAGTACCCCAACGTCAAGTCCCCTTGAAGGCCCCACCCTTGGAGAAGAGATGGCAGAAAGTGAACAAAGTTGCTGCTCTTAGAGTTGAATTAAAGATCGGAACAGCCACATTGGACGATGGGAGCTGAAAATCAGAGGGACTCTGGGACCATCTATCAATAGAATCCTAAGGCTGAAAGGGACCTCAGAGGTCTTCTAGTCCAACCCTGCACTCAAGGCAGGAGCCTTATACCATCCCAGTCAAAAGGTGGTGCAGTCTCTTTTTGAAAACCTTCAGTGATGCAAACACCCAGCAGTCATCAGTCAGAACAGCTTTAACTGGGACTCCTGCAGAGAGTTGCGGTTGGGTTAGATGGTCTCAGAGCCTCCTTTATAAAGGTAAAATTTTATGATACTAATTCCAAAGCCCTACCCACAGCGATTTATTTTCAAAGGTATGCATAGTTTTAAATGTTTCCATGTTTAATATCAAAGGAAATCCATCATGATGCCCTTTTTTGGAACATGGTGTCCTGAGCGATTGAGATTGGCCAAACCTGTTCACATTTTGTAGCACAAGGAGGTTGAGTTGGTTCCCTTCCTTCTCCTTTGGATTCCTTCTCCAAAGGAACCAAGGTTGATGGATCCACGTCGGGATCCCCTACCTGCCACGGCTGCAGCCTTGGAGCCCCCAACATCTTTTCGCCCTCCATCCTTCTCCTCCTGGATCGGGAGGAATACGCAGCACTCAAGATGTGGGCCGGAGCCTCAATGACAGTATAAATGGTCTCATCATTTGTCATCCGAAAGCCTTCATGCATCCCTTGGGTCACCAGCGGCGCTTTCTGCAGGCATCCTCTCCGGCCTTTGACACAACTGGTGTGCTTGGAAAAAGAGCAGAGAAAATACTTGTCTTGAAACTGGAATTCCACAAGGAATCTGGGTTGAAAGGCATCATCCTTGGGCCTCTTTTCCACCTGAGGAAGAAAGCTCCAGACACTATGGACGTATTTCAAAACTTCAGCCTTTTTCATCACAAATATTGCCAAACTTGTCATGATCCAGACTTTCCCTTTAATGGGTCCTGGCAGATGCATAAATGTTAAATGGAAAGGAAGGATTCTGTCCACAAGGGGAACATTTTCTATGGAGTGAATGAAGACATTGACTTGTCTCCACTTGGAGAGGGCATCCCTGAGGGCTGCTGCATGCCCAGTCGTTGAGAATCGTTGTGATATAACAACACAAATTCCATTCCTGACAAGCACAGGAGTGAAAGTCCTCGTGAAATTCTCCCCATTCTCTGTGTCTGAAGCAAAGAGACCAATCAAGGTCCATCTGAAATGGAGCAGCAGTCGGATAATTCCTGGGTACTGGATCCCTTCTTTGGGGAACATCCGGTAGAAAAAAGGGAATTGGCTTTTATCCCTTAGAGCCTCTGAAGAAGTCCTACAAGTGGTCTGAAAAAGCAGTGAAGAATGCGGTGTTATACTGGGGGTCAGATGAAGTCCAAAATATGAGCTTTTAATAAATACATTTTTCTTTCCATGAACATATTAGAGTAATTTATTCTAAATAAGCCACCGCTAGATGGTCTCAGGGTCTCCTTCAAATTTATAAAGGTAAAAATCCATGATGCTAATCAAAAAACCCTACATACAGGAATTTATTTTAAAAATACAGTGTTTTCAAATTAGCAGTGTTTAATATCAAAATGCCATGGTATCTACTCTTTGGAACCATTCTTCCCTGAGTAATTAAATTGACCAAATCTGGTGAGATGGTTCCCCTCCTTCTCCTCTGGATTCCTTCCCCAAAGGAACTAAGATTAATGGATCCATACCGGGACCCCATACCTGCCACGGCTGCAGCCTTCGAATCCCCAAACTCTCTTCAAACCTCTTCCTTCTCCTCCTCGATCTGGAGGAATATGCAGCGTTCAGGGCGTGGGCCAGAGTCTTCATGACACTGTATGTACGGGCATAAGTTGAGGACTTGGTCCTGTTCCTTTTCTCTTGCTTCTCCAGTGGGGCTTTCTGGGTGCATCTTCTGCGTCTTTTGAAAGAAAAGTCGTGCTTGGAAAGAGAACAGCGAAAACAGTGATCTTGAAACTGGCGTTCCACAAAGAAATAGGGTTCAAAGGCATCATCCTTTGGCCTTTTTTTAAACAGATAACCAAAGTTCAAAATACTATGGATGTATTTGAGATATGTCTGCTTTTTTATTGTATACCCTACAAAATTTGTGAGGATCCAGACTTTTCCTTCAATGGATCCTGCCAAATGCATAAATGTTAAATGGAAATAACTGATTCTCTTCCAAAGGAAATCATGTTCTATGAAGTGGACAAAGACATTGACTTGTCTCTGCTTAGAGAGGGCGTCCCTGACGGGTGCTGCGTGTTCAGTGTTTGAAACGTGTCGTGATATAACAACACAAATTCCATTCTTGACAAGCACTGGAGTGAAAGTCCTCATGCAATCCTCCCCCTTCTCTGTGTCTGAAGCAAAGAGGCCAATCAAGGCCCATCTGAAATGGAGCAGCAGCTGGACAATTGCTGGGTCCTGGAACCCTTCTTTGGGGAGCATCTGGTGGAAAAAGGGGAATTGACTTTTATCATTCAGAGCCTCTCCAGCTCTTTCATCATTGATCTGAAAAAGCAATGAAGAATGCTGTGTTACGTTTGGGGTCAGATCAAGTCCAAAATATTAGATTTTAATAAATCCAACCTGGTTCTCATGAATGTATTAGAATAGTTTGTTAATTAGATATTGTTTAAAATATTAAAGACAGAATATTAGCAAGATTTTATAATAAAAATGGAAAATAATAAACAAATTTAAAAACAATAATTTAAATCATATTACTGTATCACCCCTACAATTTACCGCAATTTGACACATGCAAATGCCAACTGAAGTATTCTATTCCAGTAAAGGGCCTATTATAATTTTTGAGGATTGCTGAATCTTTTTCTGCTTCTATAGCCCAGATTCTTTGTGGAGGAATCTTTTGAGCTTCTTCTCCAGTTGTACAAGAAACAGGGAGACCTCAGGTGCTAATACAATTTGTCAGTTGTGGAATCTAAGAGGTGTTTAATTGAAGTTTTGTCTGTTCTAACAGCTACAATTTTCTGAGTCTGTCAGTTTCCATAGATTAAATTTTATGCCAATACCCATATTTTCTGATTTTAGAGAAAGAAGAAATTGTGTAAATTCCCAAATCAGCTCTGAGGGCAGCAGCTGAAGTCCTTTTATTCACCCCAAGATACTCCTCAGAGGCTGTGATTGGGTTATCCCAAAGATGCTTTTTCACAAGGCAACCGGACCTTCTGGTTTTTCTTTGAAGACTTTTTGCTTCTCATCCAAGAAGCTTCTTCAGCTCTGACTGGATGGTGCAAAATGGAAAGATTTATACTCCTGCAGGCAGCTGTTCATTTGCATTCTTTTAGCAAGTCCTTAAAGCTAGCTGGAGGCTTATCTGTGTCTTCAGGGTCAGCTGAGTACTGTAAATGTTCTAAATAATTAGATAATTATTATGACACAAGGATCCAAGGCGTCTTCACAGGGTATACAATCCAAAGTGTAAGTATGGAAATATCTCATTAACGGTGTAAATCAGCGTGTTCCGAGAGATATTTAGCACGCTAAACATTTTTACCTATAACAGACCTTATAACAATATAAAAGAGTTGGAAGGGATCTTGGAGGTCTTCTAGTCCAGGGCTTTTCAACCTTTTTACCGACTGTACCACTTTTAGGATATGGCAATATTCGAGTACCACCTAGCAAGGTGTCAAAAACTTGGTGACAAAAAAAAAAAAACCTGTTCAAAGTTGCAATTGCACTGAAATGACTTATGACCATTTTTCACACTTATGACCATTGCAGCAACAGGGTCATGTGATTTATATTTGGATGCTTGGCAACTGATTCATATTTATGATGGTCACAGTGTCCCAGGGTCATGTGATCCCCCTTTGCAACTTTTTGACAAGCAAAGTCAATGGCAGAGCTGCTGGTGGCCAAGTGCTAAGGCGGGACTTCCTTCCCTCCCTCCTTCCCTGCCTCCCTTTTTCTCATTCCCATCTCCTTCTGAAGGAAGAATTTGAACACCACCACCCCATATTTTCCCTCTTCCATATATTGATCAAACAAGGAAAGGCCTCCAGAGACTGAAAAGACAAGTGCTGAGTGAACTAGCTTAAAAAGGCACTTCCCCTTTAAGAATTAGCTACTGGCTAGAAAGGAAAGTAAGGAGCCCAGCCAGCACTTAAGGAAGAAAAAAAAATGTAAATACTGGCTGCAGGCTAAGGCAGCCTCCCCAAATGGCTCCATTCATAAGTAAAATCCATTCAGGAGAAAAATACTTCAAAATCCCTTGCAGCAAAATTTACAGCTAACAACAGCAGAGCAATAGAAGCTAAAACAAGCCATCAGCCAAATAGAAATTGCCAAACACTCCTTAAGAACATAAAGCCCACATTGCACAAATCCCAGAACTTCAGTCACAAAAGCACATAAGAATCCTTCCACTCTCCATCTCCCTCCCTCCATGCCTCACCTCCAGCCATTGCTGCTTTTCATTCCTCATGGAGGGCGACCCCTCCCCCACTGCATTTCTTGCCTGTTTGCTGCTGCCAGCACAGGTGGCTGCCACAGCAGTTGTAGATTGGCTCATGGCCGCCGGTCTGCTTGATCTCCTCTCCCCCCACCCTCCTCCTCCTCCTCCTTCTTCTTCTTCCCCTTCGGTGCAGCTAGAGCTGATTCTGCCTCCTCCCAAGGCTGCTGCTTTTTCTCTCTCTCCCTCTCCCTCCCAAACTTCCTCCTTTTATAGTCTCCGCCCCTCCTCCTTTCTCATGGGGGAGGGTGAGCCTGGGGCCTTTGCAGCTCCAGAGGACTCTCTCACTGTAAGTCTTTGCCTGTGCTGGCTCTTTCCCTTCCCCACTACACTTGGCTAGGCAGGGCTGCGTACCACCTGCCACTCATTAATGTACCACAGGTTGAAAAGCCCTGTTCTAGTCCAACCCCCTGCTCAAGCAGGAGACCCTATACCATTTCAGACAGGTGGCTGTCCAATCTTTTCTTTAAAAACTCCAGTGATGAAGCACCCGCAACTTCTGAAGGCAAGCTGTTCCATTGGTTAATTGTCCTCACTGTTAGGAAGTTTCTCCTTAATTCCAGGTTGCTTCTCTCCTTGATTAGTGTCCATCATTTCTTGCCTTGCTTTCTGGTGCTTTGGCGAATAGGTGGACCCCCCTCCCTCTTCTTTGTGGCAGTCCCTCAAATATTGGTCCACTGCTATTATGTCACCCCTAGTCCTTTTCACTTACACCAGCCATGCCCAATTCCTGCAACTATTCTTCATATGTTTTAGTTTCCAGGTCCTTAATCATCTTTTCTGCACTCTTTCCAGAGTCTCTACATTATTTCTATAACATGGCGACCAAAACTGGTTGCAGTATTCTAATTGTGGTCTTCCTAAGGCTTTTATAAAGCGGCACTAATACTTCACGTGATCTTGATTCTCTCCCTCTGTTGATGCAACCTAGGATTGTATTAGCTTTTTTTGGCTGCTGCCACACAATGCTGGCTCATATTAAAGTGATTGTCCACTCGGACTCCAAGATCCCTCTCACTGCTATTGAGCCAGGTTTCCCTTAATCTGTAAATGTATATTTAGTTTTTCGTGCCCAAGTGTAAAACCTTACTTTTCTCTACACTGAATTTCATTTGGTTCGATAGGCCCATTGTTCAATTCTGTCAAGACCTTTTTGGATCCCGAGCTTATCTTCTGGGGTTTTGGCTACTCCTGCCACTTTACTGTCATGTGCAAATTTGATGAGTTCCCCTTCTACTCCCTCATCTAAGTCTTTTATGACCAGAACGCTGCCATTCTGAGGAGACTTCGTGGGGGAATTGTTTTGCATGCTTTTGCTTTTGCTGTAACTGCTTGGGAGTTGGGGGGGGGGCAATTAACCATCTGCACAGGCTCCCTCTCAACCGGTTCCAGACTGGCATTCAAGGTCATGATGATCCCAGGATGATCTCTTCTCAACTTCCTGCCTCCAGAGTTCTCACCACACCTTTGCGACATTTTATTGGCTATGGATGGACATGGGGCATGGGGTGGGGGTTGAACAGGGGGAATTACTTAATGCTTCATGTAGGAATTTCCAGACTCCGCCAGGATTCTCTGCAATCACTCTCTCTCAGTAAAAGTTCCTTTTGAAATGCAAACCGCTTCAAGAGTTTTACTTTCTTGGGAAGGTAGCTGAGGCAGGTCCTTACAACTGGGTGTAAAACGGAGCCTTGGGGTGTCCCTCTGCTTATTTCCCTCCATGCAGATGGAGTTCCATTGAGGGCCACACGCTGAGTCCATGTGGTGGGGATGCTGTCTCTCCCGAATGTTTTTAGCTCGCCAAGAACTAGCTGGTGGTTTACTTTGTCAAAGCCTTTCTGAAATGCAAGTATACTATCTCCACTGCATTTCCCTGGTCCACCTATTTAGTAATTTTTGTCAAAGAATGAAATAACATTTATTTATGATCCTAGCAAGTCATTCATATCTATACAGAATAAGAAGGGTTCAAATATACACCCTTCCCTTCCCCCTTGATAAGAATTTATCCTTCTTCTCGTGGTTCCAGTGAGGCAAAACTTCCCTCTCAAACAAGGACTTGTACAAAGGGATTGGATCAGAGCCAATAGTCTGAGCTCCACTTTGAGGGCAATCAATTTCCTACAAAATGTTTCTCTGTTTATTGTGTCAAATGCTGCACTGACATCTATAAAGCCAGCAAACCGTGGTTTACCTCACTGATATATTTTGTAATTAGATATTTCAAGACAAATTTGTTGCCAATATTAGATTTACTTATGCATTATTTATTATAAAATCTATACAGTTTTTAACTCTACCTAAAACCTTCTGGTTCTTCTGCAAGGAATGCATTTTTCTCAAGTTAAACTAAGAAGATCGTGGCATAAATTTTGGCCACAATATCTGTTAGTCCATTTGGCCTACAATTGCTAGAGTCCTTTTTATGCCACTTTTTAGATAGATAAAATGCTACTATTGCCAACTTCAATCCAACTGGATAGGGAAGGCATTATTTATATGTGAAAATGAACATGCCAATAGAAGCCCCAACAACTAGGGATATTTTTTGATCAGTTAAATAGTTGGTAGAATGTCTTCTCCAGAGAATGTATTCCTTGCATTTCAGGCCTTTTATGATTAATTTCAACATGAACATAACAGGTTAAAATATAGCTGACATTTTTGCTAATATAGAGAAAAGCAGCTCTTGAATTCCATCTATTGCTCACCCACCACCTCTCCCTTTACCAGATACAGAAAAACACACACAAACCTGGGGGACTTTGTAGGTGGCTGCTAACGTTGACATCTGGATGGAGATGTCCCTGTCAGCTCCATCAAGAGGAGTCAAGAGGTTCTCCTTCCTTCCACAGGCGTAGTTGGGGACATTTCCTTCTCCAGTAGAGAGAATGTCCAGCGAGGCATCTGAAGTGCGGAATGTGCTCCAATAGTTGCCATGGATGTTGTAGCCAAGTGTGAGATTGGGCAAGAGATGGGAATTCTTGCTGACCATTTGAATGGCAGGGGCTAGTTAATGCCTGAGCATATCACGGATCTGAAATAGCTGCCTGCTGAGTTGGAACCAAAGTTTATTTTATTTTGAAAGTTAATGCTCAAGGGCACCACACAAAAGGCTGATGCAATAGTGCAGCCAGTCTGTTGAACAAAATCAACTTTAGTGAAAAACTAGTTACCAGAACTTTGCAGTTAAAAAGAAATCACACACAGACAAACAACCACACAGAGAGAAGTTAGGGGGAAAAAACCAAGTGAAAAGAGATGGGGAAATCAAGGCAGCCTCTCGCCCCATGGAAGGAAGGAAGGAAGGAAGGAAGGAAGGAAGGAAGGAAGGAAGGAAGGAAGGAAGGAAGGAAGGAAGGGAGGGAGGGAGGGAGGGAGGGAGGGGAGAAGGGGAGCTCAGGACCCTCGTGTTGCAGATGGAAAGCTGATCTGCAAAACCCAACTTCCATCTTCAGAGACCCAGGAATATGGAAGCCCATATCCCATGTTCCCCTGCCACTCTTTCCCATGCACAGGCCAGGCAAGGGGGCTCTTTAGACAGGACTCTGCCCGGCTGAGTGGGGAGCCCCTCTTGGGAGAAGGAAGCTGGGGACCCTCATGTTTGGGAAGGGAAACAGATTTGCAAAATCCCCCTCCAGGTTCTATCACCTGAGTCCTGGCGACAGGGGGGAGCCCATGTCCCATGTTCCACTGCCACCTCTTCCCATACATGGGCGCTCAGGGAAAGCCAAGCCGAGACCCATAGAGAAGGCCGGGGATGGCCAGGAAGGAGGAGGGGGTCCAGGGCAGACCCCATCCCCCCATTTCTGGGAAGAGAGTAACCTGGTTTATGGGTCCTGGGGTGGCCTGTTGGTTTCTCCAGCCTCGCTTGGGCTGCCTCTCTTTCCGGGAGAGGCTCCTGTCAGGGAGAAGCCATGCAGGGCCGGCTCTCCCAAGGGGGGTCCGGCATTGCCCAGGGGGGGAAGGCCTCCCTCCATGACCCTGAGGAAGAGGAGGGTCCCCCATGCCCCCCAGACTGGTCTGAAGATGTGACCTCCATTTTGGAAAACAAGACAGACACCCGAAGGGATCCCCAGTCATCGGCCGGTCTGGTGTAACGCACAAACCATGGTTTCTTACGGCCATCAGAGGGGAAGCACGCCACAGTTAATTGGACTTCCCTAGGAGCCCCCGACCCTGATCCTGGCTTGGGAGCCATCCTGGTCGGTTCTTAGCCTGCTCCAAGCCAGGACTGGGCAAAGCAGGGGACGCCCTGCAGATTCGGCCCCTTCCCGATGCCTCCGACCTGGGCAGAGTCGCCAAAGCTTCCCGGGGGCTGAGCGAGGCTCTCCTGCCCCAAACCTCCCTGGGGCAGGAATGGCTGGCGGGGCTCTTCCAGGAGGGCCTCATCCTCCTCCTCCTCCTCTCCGGCTGCGACCACTGAGCCCACCGGCCCCCTCGGGGGACAGAAGAGCCTCCTCCAGAGCTCCATCATCGGCCTCTGCGGACTGCCTAGCGGGGGCTGAGGACGATGGGAGCTGTGGTCTCAGCATCTGGAAGGGGCGGCTGGGGAGGCGCTTTGGGGCCGTCCGCCCAGTCCAGACTCGGGGGGGAAAGTCCGTCAAGCAGCAGCGTCCATCCTTCCTCCTGATCCCTGGCAGGAGGGGGAGAGGAAGGCAGCCCAGGGAGGGCCACAGCCCCATTCCCCGCTTTCCCATCTGATGGGACACGCGGCCCTCCAAGTGCACACAAGCAGCTCGGGGGCCCCAGAGGGAACCCTTCAGGGGGCGGAGGGGCTCCTGCTTGGGCCGGGGTCAGACTAGGTTACCTCTGGGGGCACCTCCAGCCCTGGGATCCTCTGGGACCCCCCCAAAAGAACCGGGAAGGCTGCTGGCCTGCGTCCCCCCTCCGCCCCCCAACCTCCCCCCTTTGGGGAACCTTCCTGACTCCCGGCTGGAGAGGAGAGAAAATCTCCCTGCGGCTTTCCCCCCCCTTGAAATGGAGGGAGGAAGATTCCCCTCAGGAAAGAGACTCAGGCCACAAAATGGAGGACACTGTGGGGTCTTTGCCAGCTTTAGCTGTCCTCCTCGCTGCCTGGAGGACCAGCTGGGACCGAAAGGCCGGACTGTAGACCGCTCCTTGCAGGCAGTGTGAGGAACAGCTAAAGCACGGAGAGAGGATTGAGGACCCTGAGAGCTGCCTAGGGAATTCTGGGAGTTGAAGTCCGGACATCTTCAAGCTGCTCAGGGTGGGAAACCTGCCCTAGGAGGCCCTGTGCTGGACGGTGGGACAGATGACCTCCGGGGTCTCTTCCGACTCCCTTTTCCCGCTACTCTAACCACTTAGTTCCTGTGTCGCAATAACAATGTGGGATTCGTTGTCTAGTTGAAATAAAAACCACAAGGCAAAACTTCCAAGGGAAAACAATGGTAATTTATTTGTACTCCTTTGCAAGCACACAGTGGACACACCTTAAACCTTCAATATTCGCTCTCTATATTCTCCATTGCCGTTACACGTTCACCTCCCACCTCTTCTTCATCGGCTTAGTAATCCGGCTGTAATCCTGTCCTCACAACCTCTCAAAAGTGCCTAAAGGGAATAATAATTATCTCTGCCCCTGATTACATCTCCCACTACTCTAATTTTATCGCCCCCGGCCCTTATTTACGAATTTCCTTCTATGGTTGTTAGTTCCTAGGGGTTGTCTCTAAAGTTGCTATCCTATCAGTAGATTCTGGTTAGGAGGAGTTTTCAGCATGGCAGAGACCGTCCTAGATGCAATTCTCCAGCTTCAAGCTAGGCTCATGAGACTAAAATGTATGCAATGTATTTGCTCCACAGGCTAGCATGGCCTCTCCCAGCTCTGTAAAAACAATGAGCTCTTTTTCCCACAACGAGACCATGGGGTACTGCAACGGTCATAAGTCTGAAAAACGGTCACTATTTCCAGGGCGGCTGCAGAAGCCCCTCCAGAGCCGCCAATCCCTTCAGTGGACAGCGATGAGTCCAACCTTCAGGTCAATCCTTACCAGCAGCAGTGGGACCCCCAGGAAGCCCATTTCTCTGGCTCCCACCTGTCCACTTCCCCAGACTCAGCCACTCGGCGAACCACGCAGCTCCTGCCTCTGCTTATAAAGTCTTCCGCAGCTCCAACGGAGGCCAGGAAGAGGGTTCGGCTTCCAGCGCTGGTGCTTCCCGATCTGGGCCAGAGGACAACCCTGAGGACCACTCCAGGGTCTGATCAGGCAGAAGACCAGCAAGGCGAGAAAGAGCCCGCTGCCTTGCCAAGGGTGCCTGAGAGGGAAAGGTCTCAGAGGAGCAGCCTATCCCAGGGGAGAAGACCTTCCAAGGCCGTCCTGCCTTTATATCCAGGTATACACAGTACAGGGCTGGGCTATCTATGGAACCAGCTTTGTCTATCACATTAGCCCATCCCACTCTATCAATCAATCAATCAGTCAGTCAGTCAATCAATCAATCAATCAATCAATCAATCAATCAATCAGAATAGAGGTGCTTCTTGACTTCTGGTCGAAGGTTCCTCGCCTCTTCAAGGTCCTTCTCAGAGTCAGCCTTCTCTTGTTTGAGGTGGACACTTGGCTAGTGACCTCGCAGGGTTCTTTGTGGAATTCTTCAATATAGTTCACCAAAGATTTGTTCTCCTCTAACTGATGTCATGATCTTCTTCAGGTTTTCTGCAGGTATTCCATTGTGGTCTTAAGTTGATCCAGTGTCTGCTGGAGACAGCCGTGCTGCTCTTTCATCCATTGATCGTCTCTCTGGAATTCCTGGGGCTGGAAGTCAAAGGCGTCTCTCAGTTCATCAGCCTGGAGGTTGGGACCATCAGTGGTCGCTGAGAGATCACCCAAAGATATTGATGGTATGACCATTTCCACCTTGTTGCCGACCTGTTTGAGAAATGGAGAGACACATCAATCACATCCTCTCTCCGTTCAGGGCTAGTTTTGCTAACCTGCCTTCTCCACTCTGGCTTTTTCCTACAATTTTGAAGTCCATCATCTTCTGCTAGCATGAGATGCAGCGGGAGTTAAGAACCAATGGACAATCTGCAGGTGGGTCTCCTGCCAAAGGGCCCTTTAGATATAATCTATCCGGATCAGTTCTCAGCCACACAGCACCAGCTTCAAAATAGCATATCTGAGGGCACATCAAGAGAAAACCAGCTCTCTGGAGATGTTCCTAATGCTGGGAAAGGTGGAAGGAAAGAGAAGGAGAGGACAATTTGGGGTGAGATTAGTGGATTTGATTACTGTGTTGATGGGTGAACTTTGGGGAGACCTGAAAGTCCAGACTGGGGACAGGTCATCCATCTGCCTCTGTGGTCACTCAGAGTCCACACTGACTTCAATGCTGTCAATCAATGCAGACCGAATTCCCTGGAGAAGTCTGCCATGTTGGGAAAAGTGAAGGAAAGGGAGGAAGAGAAGGATCCCCAGGAAGCAGCTATAGTGGGGATGGGGGCAGGTTGGGAGACCCGAAGGAGCAGACTGGGGACAGATCTCCATGGGGAAAATCTATCTATGTGGCTGCTGAGAGTCAACACCAACTTGGTGATATTAATCAATCCATCAGTCAATCAGTCAGTCAGTCAGTCAGTCAGATGACCTTCAAGGTCCCTTTCAGCTCTAGGCTTCTATTGTCTACTTCCTTTTCATTGTAGCCTTAATCTCCAAAGAGGGAACAAATTAGAGTTAAAACTATCAAGTGACAATAGCCTCACACATTCATTAAATTGTAACAACTTTGTGTAAAAATCACAAATTTGGCCCCTTTAAAGGCATGTGTAGTCTTCAACCCCCAGAATCCAGCTGGCTTACTAGGGAATTCTGGGAGATGAAGTCCACACAGGCCTTTGAAATGGCCAGGTTTGAGAAACACCCACATAATCCATCAACATTGATCTCTTTTCAAACTACTCTGACTCCCATTTGATTCTGACTCCAGTTCAAGGCAGATCATCTCTCGAAACCCTCCAAAGGAGCCGGAATCCTCCATCGGTCACTCTGGCCATCTCTGGCCTGGCTTTGGTGTTTCTGATGACTGGAGAAGGGGGTGACCATTCGAATTAAGATGGACACCTCCCCCCCATTACTTACAATTTCCATCTTCAGCAGGAAAGCCAGGCGTGTGACTTTGAGACGGTCTCTCTCTCTCTCAGCCTTAGCCCACCTCACAAGGTTGTTGTTGAGGGAAGGATGGAGCCTAAGTTATGTTCATTGCCTTGACCTATTTAGAGAAATAATAAAGGTGGGATAAAAGTCAACTTTATTAAAAATAAAAATAAGTAAGTACTTCAGTCCCCAGGCGGAGAGTGTTTGGGAAATAATTATATCTGGCCAACGGTGTCCCTTTTCGGTTAATTTCCCCAAATCCTTGGACCAGGTCAATTTCTACCTTTGGGGGCCCAAGGCCCATCCAACTGGGACATCCTGAAGCCACGTTTGGGGCCCCTGAATCTTGCAGAGTTTTCCCAGCGCAAAGCATGGCTGCCGGCCGGCTGGCCCCAGTCCATCTCTGGAGACCTGCACCTTCCAGGTGGCGGGTGGGGAGTCTGGTCCCAGGTAGGGAGGCTCCTGACACGGCAGGTAGGAGCCCTTCTGGGGTGCTGGGGCTGAACCCCCTTTTCTCATCTCCTCCCCCAAATGGGCCTTCACGGGAACCGTCTCTTCCTCCGGACAAGCCCAGACCAGCGAGACCCTGGCGAGGCCCACAGAGCCGGCCGTCCACTCCAGCGGTCCAGCCCCACCAAGGATGCTGCATGTTGCCATGGTGATCTCCGGCCAATGGGGTTAGGGGGAGCCCTGACGTCACCAGCCGAGGCTTTGATTGGCCTGGACCGGAGATTGGAAAAACCCTCCTCAACCGCCTGCCTGGCCTATGAAGGGATTGGCGGCTCTGGAGGGGCTTCTGCAGCCGCCCTGGAAATAGTGACCGTTTTTCAGACTTACGACCGTTGCAGCATCCCCATGGTCATGTGATCAAAATCCGGATGCTTGGCAATTGACTCGTATTTATGACGGTCGCAGTGTCCCAGGGGGGTCACGTGATCCCCTTTTGCGACCTTCTGACCAGCAAAGTCAAAGGGGAAGCCAGATTCACTTAACAACCAAGTGACTCACTTATCAACTGCAGTGATTCGCTTAACGACTGTAGCAAGAAAGGTTGTAAAATGGGGCAAAACTCACTTAACAAATGTCTCACTTAACAACAGCACCTTTGGACTCAATTGTGGCCATATGTTGAGGATTACCTGCATAGAACCATTCGGACGCAGGGAATCCTCAACTTATGACCATGAAAGGGACCAGGCTCTCCTTTGCAAAGCAAGCAGGTTGTTCAGGGAGTCTGAGTCCATTTTTTGACCTTTTGGGCATTAAGCGAATCACTTCAGTTGTGAACTGAACCACGAGGTCGTTAAGTGAGACAGAGTTTCCCCATTGACTCAGTTTGTTCGGAGACGGCTGGGAGAGTTGCAGACGGGGATCACGGGACCCCGAGACACTGCGGCAACCGT
This sequence comes from Azemiops feae, assembly GCA_023970755.1. Taxonomy (NCBI): domain Eukaryota; kingdom Metazoa; phylum Chordata; class Lepidosauria; order Squamata; family Viperidae; genus Azemiops; species Azemiops feae. The sequence goes on from JALGBA010000964.1 coordinate 36,106, forward strand.
GGCAAACACACACCAGCTGCCACAGGCCCAAATGTTGATCGTGTGACCGTGGAAATGTTGCGACAGTCGTAAGTGTGAGGACTGGTCCCCAATCACTTCCCTCAGTGCCATTGTAATTCCCAAACGGATCTTTTTAAGTCAAGGCCTCCCTTTGCTTAGGAATCCTCTGCATTTCTCTCCTTCCTCCCTGGGGGAGCTGCAGAATGGCTACTCCCGGCATTCCTCCACTTACGACCAGAAGGGAGCCCCAAACCTACGTTGCTAAGGGAGAAATTTGTGTTTTGCCCCACTTTATGACTTTTCTTGCCACAGTTGTTAAGTGAATCACTGCGGTTGTTAAGTGAGTAACATGGTTGTTAAGTGAATCTGGCTTCCCCACTGACTTTGCTTGTCAGACGGTCGCAAAAGGGGATCATGTGACTCCGGGACGCTGCGACGGTCATAAATGTGAGTCAATTGTCAAGCATCTGGATGTAAATCACGTGACCCTGGGGATGCTGCAATGGTCATAAGTGTGAGAAATGGACCCAAGTCACTTTTTTCAGCACCGTTGTAACTTGTCCAACCTTTCACAGACAAGACAAGCTTGGAAGAGGAGCAGAGAAATGCTTTATGTACAAATTGTAGAGTGGAAAATTAAAGGGCCTGAAAACTGCTATTTTATTTCTCTGGTTGATGAAAAGGAAAAAAAATACAGAGGAAATTTCTTAAAGGTACACACCAAAATAAAAACAATCCCAAGCTGAAATCCCAGACAGCTGTTCTGCTGAACACTTTCTGCAAAGGAGGTTTTATCAGGAAATCAAGAAAGAACTCTTTAAGAAGGATGAAGATTTCCCTCCCCAGCTGAAAGCCGGTCAAACATGGCATTTCACATCATTCCGGCATCTCCTGGAGAAGATCAGGCAACCCAGTTGGTGCTTGGTTCCCACAGTTTCTTCCTGACCTCTTTTCCTACTCGCTGTCTCACACACAGACACTTTTAGCTGCTGTCAGTAGGAAAAAGTGCCCACATTATTTTTTATAAGGTGTCACATTCCGTAGCAAATTCCTCTGAATGACTTTCACAGAGTTCTCTTTAGCAAGATTTATTGAGCTGAAAGGAAAGGGAGCTACAGGAATTCCAGTCGTTTAACATGTTCCCATTTTGAAACACATAGATATTATTTTCTTTAACTCCTAAATACTGTCTAAATGGAAAGAATATCTCCTTTCAAGTAAAAGGAAGTTTTAGAATTCTTCCAACCTCACATGTTATACCTCATGTTTTTATATTTATTCTAGCTGTCAGATGCTCCTTGGTGTTCAGGTCTGGCCTCAGAAGGATAATGTGGCACTTGGGGATGAAGATGCAGCCCAGCAGACCAGCACTGGAGGCCAGGATGGAGAAGACCTGAACAGCCACCATGTATTTCCCTTTGGTGCTCAGGTAGGTGGGCACAAAAGTCACCCAGACACTGCAGAAGACCAGCATGCTAAAGGTGATCAGCTTGGCTTCGTTGAAGGCCCCAGGCAGATTCCTGGCCAGGAAAGCCACCATGAAGCAGATGGCAGCCAGGAAGCCCATGTAACTGAGGGTAACGTAGAACATGACAACAGCCCCTTCATTGCATTGCAGTATGATATCTCCAGGCTGGGAGTGGAGGTCAGAGTCAGGAAATGGGGGAGAAACTCCCAGCCAGAGGGAGCAGATGATAATTTGGACAGCAGAACAAGAAAGAATGATGGAGTTGGCCAAGCTCTTCCCCAACCATCTCTTCACTCGGTTTCCTGGTTTTGTGGCCAGGAAAGCCAGAACCACCGTGATGGTTTTGGCCAAGAGGGAAGAAACAGCAACTGAGAAGATGATGCTGAAAACCGTCTGTCGGAGAAGACAAGTGACTTTCCCTGGTTGACCAATGAAGAGAGAAGGAGACAAGAAGCAAAGCAGGAGGGAGACCAGGAGGATGTAGGAGAGGTCCCGGTTGTTGGCTTTGACAAGGGGAGTTTCTAAGTATTTAATGAAGATGATTAAGACAAGGCCTGTGGTTAGAAACAAGAGTAGAGCAAAAGAGACCAGGATGATGCCCAGATGTTCTTCATAAGAGAGGAAGGTTATCACTTTGGGGATACATTGGACTCTGTCCATATTTGGATATTTATCATCCGGACACTTGGTGCACTTTTCTGTATCTGAGAAAGTCAAAAACCAGTATTTCTTTAATATTTTGTTTTTTACATTTCAAGAAATACCTTTTTTTGGAGAAATGTTCCAGGAACATTTTAGAAGATGTGTTGCTTAACCATTCCACAAGAAAAAAACTGATAGTATAATTTTCTAATACCTCTGTAGCTACAATATCTGAAATTGGAGGATTTCTAGTTCATTTTGAATAAACAAAAAAGAGTTGAGCTTCAATGCATATTTTAATTTGCACTTTCATCAAAATGCTGTGGATAAATCCAGTTCCACAAAGCCTGACCTTTCCTGTGGTGTCACCCACCTTCCCGAGTGGAGATGGTCCCCTCCGGACAAGGAACGCAGTCATAGCAGCAAACTGGCTCTCCTTCTCGCACCCGCTTGACAAATCCAGGATGACAATTTTCCACACATTTGGACTGTGGCAGAGACTAAGCAGAAAAAATAGGAATGCCAAAGAAAATAGGTTAGGACTCACCATCCATGGAAAAGGAGAGGAGAAATGGACATTAGACAAGTAGATTCTGGGCTTCACTTAGGTGAACATGAAATCTCTGACTCCTTCCAATCAGGTGTAGGAGATGTGACCCTGGCAGATTCTTTCCTTAGTTCCTCCCTTTTGCTTCTGGCATAACACATTGCAACAAAGTCCTTTTCTAGTTAATAAAGTCTGGAGGGAGGGAATTGAGAAAAGAATTAAGCATTAATTGACAAACAATCGGTTCCTCCTAATGGTTGTATTAAAAGGCATTCCTCTACTTTTCATACATCCATGGCTATGATGATCTACTCATATTAAATTTTTGAATAAATTTGTTGTCAAAGATTTATTAAGTTTTTATTTTATTAGATTTATTTAAGTAGAATAAAATGTGATTAAGAAGGAAACTTCTGACCAGAAGGATCTGGAAAGGTTTCTTCTGGACTACACAAAGCCTTGCAAAGCTGCTCCCCTTTGACACTCGTTCAAAAGAGTCTCCTAGTTAAGATATAAAGGAAAAATTACTCATAAATTGTAGGTGTCAACTTTAAAGCAGATGTTCTTTCTTGATTTGTATTTTTATTTGTTCAATTCCTATGGCTGCCATGCTGCTGAAATAAGATTAAGGGTGAGAGCTCCTTGGCACTCTCTGAGCTTGCTTGTTTGCTTACAGATGTTTCTTTACCCAAACTAGGGAACATCATCCATACTGGTCATCTAGCACTGATGATGTTACCTAGTTTGGGTAATGAAACGTCTGCAAGAAAACAAGCTAGCTCAGAGAGCACCAAGGACCCCTCATGTCAACCCTGAGCTACAAATATTCTCCTTTATTAAGACTAAAGTTTTCTGCATAGATTCTAGAACTCTAGTGAGATTGAGATGAGATCATGAGAACGTGTCCTTGAAAAAGATTAAATCTTTGGCTGCAACAGCTGGGACCTGAGTGTGAGTCCTGTGTCAGAAGGAGATATTTCTAAGGCCCCTCCAGTTATCCAAGAAAAGGTCCTTTGTGTTGAAGAACTGCAATTAGGAGACTTCAACTGGCATGGAAAGACAGACCCACATTTAATATTAGTTAAATTGGGCGACTCTTTTTCGCCCAGGGGGAGTGAAGGAAGCCAAGACTCAGGATAAACAATGCCATTCAAGGGATTTTCAGATGAAGACCCTCTTAATAGCCAAAGGCCAAATCTAAGTAGCCTTTCCTGTCAAAATCTCTCTCCTGATATCAGGAAGATCTTTTCTTTCAATCAAAGTTGTGTTTCAGTGTTTCAGGTTTCTGGGTCAAGGGATTATGTGAAGTGAAAGTCTTGGACCTCCTTCCTGGGGGCAGAAGCCCAATTGCTCCCCCCAGTTGGGTGAAAGAGAGATATGGCTAACTTTGACCAGGTCTGGACTCCTTAAAAATATCACAGACCATGGACCTGCCCTTTCAGGGAGCCATTTCCCAACAGCCTCTCCCTAAGCAGGACAAGCTGAAGCTTCTCTCCCAATGGGACCAGCAGGAACTCCATCCAGTCATGATCCAATTTCATCACATTCAGTCCAAACCTCAATTCAGGGACTGTTCAACAGAATTCCCTCCCACTTTGCTATTTGAGGACAAGCAAACCTAACCTTATTAACAACACAACCTCCAGCACTTGAGGGTTTCTCATCCCAGGTTGGACATGGCTGAATCAGCTAAAAACAGTCTTCAATATTACAGCAGCTGAAGAACACCTTGGTCAATAGTACTGAAGCCTCCCAAGTGGTCTATAGAAAGAAAACTGTAAGGTTTCTCCTCCCTGTGTTCAATTCTCAGTGAAGGTCACTGACGATGGTAACTAGCCTTAGTACACATGAAATGGGTTCTAAATCTTTGGAAAAAGAGGAAAGACACCAAACTTTCTCCAACCTTGTTGAGCAACTTTAGCTGTGAAGGAGCATCTTCGTTCATAGTAAGTCTCCCTCTTTCCAAACTCCCCATTATCTGTCTGATGAGATCCTCCTTGGGGAGAATCAACCAGCTCAGGATTCCCAGATCTGCTGCTACATCTCCATTTTGATCCAAGTACAGTTTCGCATCAGAAATATTGCAAAACTCATTCTTCTGCAGAAAAGGATGGAACTACAAGGGGAACATCCAGGAATTTTAAAATCTGAAACCCTTTAAAATCCCATTTAGCCTTTTTACACATTTGAATATTTCTTCTGCAGATGTCTAACATCAAAATATGCTTATTTAGGAAAACAGGTGCTTCTGCTATCTTCATAAATAAAAAAGAAAGGTTCAGCAAAATTTCTCAACCATATACTGGCAAACTATATATCAATAAAATATAATTCATGCAATTGGTAATTTATAGGGAACATTCTAGAGCAGGTGACAAATAAAATGAATCATATAAAAAAAGAGATTATTCATAAATGCCTAGAAAACATCAGGTTGATTATGAGAAAACGTTTGTTTAGTGACCGTGCAGTTACAAGGGCACTGAAAAAAGTGACTTATGACAGTTTTTCAGACGCTCATTGCAGCATCCCAGGGTCACGTGATCAAAATCAGAATTCTTGGCATCTAATTATGATGGTTACGGAGTTTGAGGGACACGTGATCTCCTTTTGGGACTTCTGACAAGCAAAATAAACAGGGAAGCCAGACTCACTTAACAACCGTGTTACTTGCTTAACAACTGCAATGATTCACTTTACCAGAAAAGGCAAGAAAGGTCGTAAAATGGGGCAAAACTCACTTAACAACTGTCTTGCTTAGCAACAGACATTTTGAGCTCCGTTGTGGCCGTAAACCCACCACTGCCTTGTGCAGCCTCTTCCAGCAACTGAGGGAAGCTGCAGAGAAGCTCCAGGTCTCTTCAATGCTGTTCCAGAGGGAGGGAAATGGGGAAAGGAGCTCAGCCACAAGAGAGGAGATTCCGGCTGAAGGAGAGGAAGAACCTCCTGAAAGGAGGAGCCGTTTCAGAGCTGAGCCCTTAAAGCAGAGGAGTTCAGCCTCCCCTTCACTGGTGACGCAAGGACTGAGCAGCCATCAGTGGGAGGAGCTTTCACTGGGATTCCTGCAGAGAGGAGGGTTGGGCTAGATGGTCTCAGGGTGTCCTTCAAAGTTACAGATGTAAACTTCTACTATGCTAATCACAAACCCATAAAGACATGACTATATTTAAAAATGCATACATCCTTTTAAAATTAACAGTGTTTAAAACCAAAATTTATCTGTTATGGTTTAGAATATTGTGTCTCTAGCAATTAGATTGGTCAAACCTGTGGATCATTTGCAGCATAAGAAGGTTGAGACGGTTCCCCTCCTTCCCCTCTGGATTCCCTCTCCAAAGGAACCAAGATCAATGGATCCATATTGGGACCCCCATACCTGCCACGGCTGCAGCCTTGGAGCCCCCAAGATCTTTTCTCCCTCCTTCCTTCTCCTCCTCGATCTGGAGGAATAGGCGACATTCAAGGCCTGGGCCAGAGTCTTCATGATACTGTACAAATGGGGACTATTTGTGACCCTTTCCCTGTTCCTTTTCTCCTGGGTCTCCAGTGGGGCTTTCTGGGTGCATCTTCTCCGGCCTTTGACAGAAAAGACGTGCTTGGAAAGAGAACAGCGGAAATAATGATCTTGAAAGGGATCTTCCACAAAGAAATGGGGTTCAAAGGCATCATCCTTTGGCCTTTCATTTCCCAGAAAAACAAAGCTCCAAATACTATGGACGTATTTGTAAAGTCTTTTCTTTTTCAATGTATATGTTCCCAAAACTGTATCGATCCAGACTTTCCCTTCAACGGGTCCTGTCAAACGCGTAAGTGCCAAATGGAAAGAAAGAATTCTGTCGTTAATGGAAATATATTCCAGGAAGTGAACAAAGACATTGACTTGTCTCCACTTAGTGAGGGCATCCCTGAGGGCTGGTGTATATCCAGTTGTGGAGAACAGTTGTGATATAACCACACAAATTCCATTTCTGACAAGCATAGGAATGAAAGTCCTCATGAAATTCTCCCCATTATCTATGTTTGAAGCAAAGAGGCCAATCAAGGTCCATCTGAAGTGGAGGAGCAGTTGGACAATTGCTGGATAGTGGTATCCTTTTTGGGGGAACATCTGGTGGAAAAAGGGGAATTTCCTTTTATCACTCAGAGCCTCTGAAGCAGTTTCATATCTGATCTGAAAAAGCAATGAAGAAAGCTGTGTTATATCGGGAGTCAGATAAAGCCCAAAATAATAGCTTTTAATAAATTCAACTTGGTTTTTGTTCTGTTTCTTGCACTGGTAGGCATTGAAGAGGCAGGACTCACAAGCAGGAACTTCCTTATTCACAGCTCAACAGAACTGAAAACAAAATGGCTCCACCTCTTTTTATACATTCAGCCTGGGGCGTCGCCAGCCAATCAATGCAACGTATTCTCCCACTCAAAATGCATCCCAGTCAGCCTTTGCAGACAGCCAGGCTGGTACAGCAGGCCACGTGGTCTGCTGGCTGAAACAGGGCAGCTCCCTGCACCTGTTTCTAATAAAGCCCAGTACATAACAGTTTTGATGAACAAATTAAATAATTGTTGATTAGCCATTATGCCATATCAAGAAACAGAATATTAAATACAAAGCATTAACAACATTGTGTATAAAAATTTAATACAAGAAACAAATGAAATAAAAAAGAATAAGAATAAAAAACATGAATCGTATTTCTGTATCGCTCCTACAATTTATTGCAATCAGACCCACATATGCAGATGTGAAGTGAATTGGTTTGTTCCAATAAAGGGCTGCATTATATATAAATGTTTAATTCTAACTGCAGAGTCAACATATTGCTTTAACAAAAGTATCTCAAAAGGTAGTTTGTCTAATGTGCAATGCAGGATTCTGATCTCTCTCTTTCTTATGCAGTTGTCATTCAATATTCCAGATTCTTGGTGAAGCAATCTTTTGATTTTTTTTTATTTCTATCCCACCTTATTATTTTCATTCGTTCTCTAGTTATATAAGAGATGGGGAGGTAACAGCTCCTAATATAATTTGTCAGTTGCAGAATCCAAGAGGGCTTATTTGCAATATTGTATGTTCCAACACAGAGAACTTTGGGACTCTGTCAGGTTCCAGAGGTTTAACTGTACACCAAGAATTACAGCCATGGGGAAAAGAAAGGACGCCCTCTTTGAGTTCTGTGGTTTTACGTATCAGGACATAGCAAAAAGCATCTGGTCTTAAGCAGTTCTTAAAACTAGATAAATGCAGCCTCAGATGAACAACAACACATGACATATTACACCATGTCATCATTTATTTTACAAAAAGAAAGGCAAAATGGAGAAGCCGTGTGTGAAAGACAAAACACACCCTGACTGCTTCCATAGGTATAAAGAGGCTAAAAGTTAGCCTGGTGCTGCTGATCAAGTGACCTTGATTAATTGACCATCAGAAAAGGTGACTGCCTCTATAAAAGCCAAAGTTTCAGGAGTTTGCCCGTCTCCAGCATTGCGTTGTGTGTTAACACAATGCCAAAAGGTAAAGACTTCAGCAATGATCTTAGATAAAGATAAAATAAAAGATAAATAACCTTTATTGTCATTTTTATATTGTGGGCACAATGGCACACATAAAAAATGAAATTTAGTTGCCCGCTCTCAAAGTGAAACATATACATGACACACACCTAAACATACTATATACAACATATATATAGACCCACATCCCTACATATACATAGCAAATAAATATTAAATACTGTCCATCTTGAATATATAATGCAAGGAGGAAGTTTGAGAGTTCGCAAGGTTAATGCTGTATGGAATGAAACTATGGCTGAATCTGGATGTTCTGCTACGGATACCACGAAGCCTCCTCCCAGAAGGTAACAAGGAAAACAGGGTGTGAAGAGGATGTGTAGTGTCCCAGAAAATCTTGCGGGCCCTGCTCAAGCAACGCTTCTGTGCGTTGCTTGAGAACAATTGTTGCTGCCTATCAATCTGGAAAGGGTTACAAGGCCATTTCAAAACAATTTAAAGTCCATCATTCTATAGCGAAGAAGATTATTCACAAGTGGAAAACATTCGAGGCAGTTCCCAATCTGCCCAGGAGTGAACATCCCAGCAAGTTCACCCAATGCTCAGAGATACTGCAAAAAATCAAGAGTTCCACCTCAGACTCTACAGGCCTCAGTGAGCATGTTAAATGTTCATGGCAGCAGAATCAGAAAAAGACTGAACAAGCAGGGTTTCTTTGGAAGGGCTGCCAGGAGAAAGCCTCTTCTCTCAAAAAAGGACATGGCAGCCCGGCTGAGGTTTACCAAGTTGCACCTGAACAAATCGCAAGACGTCTGGAACATTCTTCTTTGGACAGGAGACCAAAGTGGAGAAGTTTGGCCATAACACACAGAGCCACGTCTGGTGAAAACCACACAGAGCCTATCAGCACCAACATGCCTCACCAACTGCCAAGCACGGTGATGGGGGGGTGAGGATTTGGGCTTGTTTTGCAGCCAGAGGACCTGGGCACCTTGCGGTCATTGACTCCGCCATGAACTCCTCTGGGTACCAAAGTATTCCAGAGCCAAATGTGAGGCCATCTGACCGACATCTGAAGCTTGGTGGACTTTGGGTCATGCGAGAGGACGATGATCCCAAGCACACCACAAACAGCTGAAAAAGAAAAGAATCCAGGCATTGGAATGGCCCAAAGTCCAGACCCCAACCCAATTGAAATGTTGTGGTGGGACATCAAGAGAGCCGTGCAGAAACAAATGCCCACAAACCTCCATGAACTGAAGCCACGTTGTAGAGAAGAGGGGGCCAAAATTCCTCTCACAACGATGTGAGTGCCTGATGAAGTTATACAGAAAACGATTACTTCATGTTATTGCTGCTAACGGTGGTTCTACAAGCTATTGTATCATAAGGTGCATTTAGTTTTTCAAACAAAGATGAAATTGCATAAATTCCCAATCCAGCTCTGAGTCAGCAACTGAAGTCCTTTTATCCATCCCCAAAATACTCCTCGGGTCCAGTGATTGGGTTTATTCCAGTAGAGGCATATTTTAAGCCCCAAACTTCAGTCCAATATAAGGATTTGGGGGTAATTTTGGCATTCTTTTCTCTAAGAATTGGGAAGAAAGCTGGATAGCTATGTTTTTTTTAAATTTAAGCAGTAAATTCAACCCTGCCATTGCTCTAAGTGGGCTCCTTTGATGATGGCAGACCCAAGATTCAGTCTCAAAGAAAAGTAACGCTGGGAAGGAAAGGTGTTACTTACTATTTTGGCTACATTTGTCTTCCAAAGACCAGAACTTTTGACTTTCATTTATCAATAATCAGAGAATTATTATGTCAGTAGGAGCCAAGTTTTCTCAAGAGTCTACACCAGGGCTTTTCAACCTGTGGTATGCGTACCACTTGTGGTACATTAATGAGTGGCAGGTGGTACCAGCCCTGCCTAGCCAAGTGTAGTGGGGGAGGGAAAGAGCCAGTGCAGGCAAGGACTTACAGTGAGAGAGTCCTCTGGAGCTGCAGATTGGCTGGGGCAGGCAAAGGCCCCAAGCTCACTTCTGGCTCACCCTCCCCCATGAGAAAGGAGGAGGAGGGGGCAGAGACAGGAGAGGCCATAAAAGGAGGCAGTTTGGGTGGGAGAGGGAGAGAGAGAAAAAGTAGCAGCCTTGGGAGGAGGTGGAGTCAGCTGCACCGAAGGGAAAAAAGAAGAAGGAGAGGGGAGGGGAGAGGAGAGGAGATCAAGCAGCCTCCTGTGCTGGCAGCAGCAAACAGGCAAGAAATGCAGTGGGGGAGGGGTCGCCCTCCAAGAGGAATGAAAAGGCAGCAATGGCTGGAGGTGAGGCATGAGGGAGGGAGATGGAGAGTGGAAGGATTCTTATGTGCTTTTCTCACTTTGGAGTTCTGGGATTTGTGCAATGTGGGCTTTGTGTTCTTAAGGAGTGTTTGGCAATTTCTATTTGGCTGATGTCTCATCTTAGCTTCTATTCCTCTGCTATTGTTATCTGTAAGTTTTGCTGCAAGGGATTTTGAAGTAGCCAGTAGCTAATTCTTAAAGGGGAATGTGCCTTTTTAAGCTAGTTCACTCAGCAGTTTGTCTTTTCTGTCTCTGGAGGCTTTTCCTTGTTTGATGGATATATGGAAGAGAGAAAATATGGGGGGGGGGTTCAAATTCTTTCTTCAGAAGGAGGTGGGCATGAGATAGAGGAAGGCAGGGAAGGAGGGAGGGAGGGAACTTAGCACTTGGCCACCAGCAGCCCTGCCATTGACTTTGCTTGTCAAAAGGTTGCAAAAGGGGATCACATGACCCTGGAACACTGTGACCATCATAAATATGAATCAGTTGCCAAGCATCCAAATATAAATCACATGACCCGGGGCATGCTGCAATGGTCATAAGTGTGAAAAATGGTCATAAGTCATTTCAGTGCAATTGCAACTTTGAACAGGTTTTTTTGGGGGGGTGGTCATGTTTTTGACACCTTGCTAGATGGTACTCGAATATTGCCATATCCTAAAAGTGGTACAATCGGTGAAAAGGTTGAAAAGCTCTGGTCTACACAATTAACCCATAGGATAACAGTACTGCATTATCAGTTTAAACCAACGTGTATTTAGCAAGTAAGAGGCTCAGTGGCTTAAAGACACTGAATCTGTTCCGGCAGTTCGAGTTCTGTCACTGCATGGCGGGGTGAGCTCCCGTCGCTTGCCTCAGCTTCTGCCCACCTAGCAGTTCAAAAGGCTGTGACAACGCTAGTAGATAAATAGGCACCACTTTGGTGGGAAGTGCGGCGTGTTTCATGCAGATGGTGGGGCCCCTGCCAGTGCTGGACTTGCTCGGATGTGACACCCAACTGTGAGGCGCAATTGGTGGTGAGAGAAGCCTGGATGATGCCACGGGAGACCTCTCGTCTTTCTGGTGCGGAGCTAGTTCACCCCCTGTGGTGTACCCCGGATGAGCTCATGAGCACAAACTGAACAGACTAGCATTCCTGGCCTGTGAAACAAACGCTATGTAGTCTCCTGGCTATTTATACCTTTGCCATATGCTAAATAAATAAACAATTTCGCACTTTAGGCATGTACATGAGAATTCTTCCTTAGTCCTGGTAAGTCATTAATATCTAGACTGAATAACAAACGTTCAAATATGTACTCTTTTATGTTACACCTAGGTAAGTATCGATCCTTCTTCTCGTGGCTCCAGTGAGCCCAAACCTCCCTCTCAAACAAGGGCTTGTGGAAAGGGCTTGGATCAGGGCCAACAGTCTGAGTTCCATTTTAAGGGAAATCAATTTCCTCCATCATATTTCTCCATTTACTGTATCAAATGCTGCAGTAACATCTATAAAGCCAGAAAACTGTTGTTTACCCTACTGACATATTGTGTAATTAGCTATTTCAAAAGAAATCTGTTGTCAATATGAGATTATTAATTTATTGATTAATTATTATACAACTGTGTGAAACTTTTTCCTCTACTTAAAACCTTCTTGTTCTTCTGCAAGGAATATATGTTTCTTCTACCCAACCTCAAGTTTACTTAACAGGAACATGGTATAATTTTACCCACAATATCCATTAGTCTAACTAACCTGTAATTGCTAGAGTCCTATTTATTCCATTTTCTTTGTTTAAAGAAACACAACTATTGCCAACTTGAGTACAACTGTATATGTCAGGTATTATTTCTATGTGAAAATGAACATGCCAATAGTTCACCCACAACTGGAGATATTTTTTGAATAGCCGGGAGAAAGTCCTCTACAGGGACCTTACTGCTTTTCAGGTCTTTTATGAGGAATTTAAACATAAACATAATAGAAAAAATATAATTGATATGTTTGCTAATATGGAGAAAAGCAACTCTTGAATTCCATGTAGAAGGTATGCTTGGATCTGTTGCTTACCCACCAGCATCCTGCTCACTTTACCAGACAGAGAATAACATGCACACACCTGGGGGACTTTGTAGGTGTCTGCAAATGTTGACATCTGGATGGAGATTTCCCTTTTAGCTGCATCAAGAAGAGCCAGGAGGTTCTCCTTCCTTCCACAGCCGTAGTTGGGGACATTCCCTTCTCCAATAGACAGAATGTCCAGCAAGGCATCTGAAGTGTGTAAAGGCCTCAAATGGTTGTCATGGATGTTGTAGCCAAGTGTGAGATTGTGCAGGAGCTGGGGATTCTTGTTGACCAGTTGAAAGGTGAAAATGAATTTTAGGGTGTATGAAATACCATAAGTCGTACTGTAAAAAATGTTCATGTTATTATCATCAAAAGCAACAACATTTTTAAAAATAATTTATTCCTTTTTGTCTCCACAAGCCTACTGAGTCTTAAGCATTTTTTAACCCCATCTCTGGATTTGAGTCTCTTCTACAAAATAAGAAAAAAGAGGAAATCAAAATCATCCAGGAAATTAGAGAAGTCCTGTAATATAGAAGCAAGTGAAAAGAAGAAGAAAAGAAGGAAAGTGTGAGAATTAGAAAATGGGGGGAATGCAAGTCCATCACCTTGAACGACTTACGATGGAACAAAAGGAGCCATGTTGAAAGGCAACATTATATTCGATAATACTGTTTCCGTTTTGACTATACCAATGAGATGGTCTCCTGGCCTGTAAAAGCTCCATGGTTTATTTTTATCCTGGTGCTCCAAACTCAGCGGGCATTTCGTTCTAAGCTTCCCAGAGACCAGCTGGGACACCAGCAGCATCAGAACCAGAAGCAGCAGGTCCATAATTCATAGGGCTTTATTAATCCTCTTCCTGTTTCTAACACCAACAGCAGAGAACAAGTGGAAGAATTCAAAGCACTCTCAGAAGGTGGAGATGCCAGAGACTTTCATGATAGAAACAGAGAAACACTCAGCTTCATCTAGGACGATAGAGAGGTACAATCAAGAGCAGAGCCCCGGCCTGTCCCAAAACGTGTTCCCTCAGAGCTTGACTTAAGGAATTTATCCTTTTCTGATACAAGATCCTTTGCTTATGGCTTCAATCTGCTGTCTCTATCAAAGGCACAGAGATCTCAAAGACCCAGGTGGTCATAATTACAGTGAGAAGCAACTTCTCCTCTTGGGATCCTGAATTTCTTCTGGGCTCCATGTGCAGAGGAGACACTGGAGAAAAGCATGTTAGTGAAAAATCACAGATACACTCCTGGGGGATCTGTTCTGTTGTGGTTCTGGTCCTTCTTGTCAGGACATGTCCAGAAAGTGATGCTGGAGGAAGGTAGCTCAATAACAAGGGAACGGATGTTTTCTGTCCTTCAACGTGGTCTCCTTGTCTCCAGAGACTCCCGGGGAAGGTCACCCAGAGCTGTGGAGTTTGGTGCCACTCTAGGTTGGTGACACTTAACTCTTGTGTTGCCTCTCTTTTAACCGCCAAGGAAGCAATCAGACCCCTTGGATTCTGCCTAACGTTAAGAGGAGTGGGGCCTGTTTGGGATTTTCTTTTATAACAGAACTTCTGACTCTGAGGAAGATGAGGGTCCCCCCTGGCCCCTCAGCTGAGGAAATCCTCTTCACTGCAGCCTTTTCTGGGGAAGGGGCTTAAGCCCCCCTCCCTCTGCAATTCTGGGGGATTTTGCCTCTTTGTCATCCCCCCCAAAGCTTTGAACTTTCCTCTTTATTTGACCCCCCCCCCTTTGGCTTGGCTTCTTCAGCCTCTTCTCCATCAGGCCCAGGGCAGGGAAGCTCCCAGGCAACCGTTTCTTCCCCCTGCTTGATTGGCTGCTGGGTTGTCACGACGAAGGGGGCGGGAATAGAAGCAGCCACTAGAGAGAAAGAGAGGCGGGATTTTTGTCTTCTCTGAGAACTGGAGGATTTGAATGGGAAATCTGCTTTCTCTTAGAAAACCCTGCTCAGATGCAGCCCAGAATCAGAACGGGGGAAGGGTCAGAGAAAATGAAGCAATATTTAAAAATATATTAAAAAAACAAAGGAAAACTTGAAGACTTCGACAGAAGAAAAATAAAAAGCGCAATCTGCCGGTCGGCAGGGAGTGGGGACTACTGGATCAGCAGATGTCCCCGGGGCTGCAGGTTCCAATTCCCACTCAGTGTCTCTCCAGTTGCGGCTCCAGGAGTTGCTTACTCCCCCTTAGTAGTATGACAGAATCTAGAAGAGAGTAAGAATTGGTTTTTTCTCAGAGTAGGTAGCTAGAAATGAAATATAATTGGATTCTGACATCCGGCTCCCCTTAAAAATAAGAGAGATCCACCTGTAGAGAAAACAAAACAGGTATAAAAGTTAGTCTGGTTTGTTAGGATACTCTGTATGAAACTTCTTTAAAAGCTTCGGGGCTCTGATATGATGTTTATGGACCCACTCGTTTTGTGAGGAGGGGAGGTGTTTCCATGCTACTAGGTATTGAGTTGTCCCATGATATTTTCTAGAGTCCAGGATTTCTTTTATTTCCTTCCACCATGATTGGGGTTGGTGGGGGGGGATTTTTGGCCGTAAGAGTGACTGTTGTTCTCTTTTCAGCAAACTGCAGTGGAAAATTGGGTGTATTTGCCTAAGATTTTGGGGTAATTCTAATTCTACTGTTACTGGGTTTATGATTCTTTTAATTGGAAAAGGCCCTATATATTTTGGTCAAAGTTTTTTACAGGGTTGTAGGGATTTTAGGTATTTTGTAGACAAGTACACCATTTCTCCTATAATGAATGCTATGGGCTCCACCCTTTTCTTATCTGCTTGTGCTTTGTATGCTTGCCTAGCTTCATCTAGGGCAGTGGTGGCAAACCTATGGCACGGGTGCCAGAGGCGGCACTCAGAACCCTCTCTGTGGGCACGCACGCTGTTGCCCCAGTCCTAGGTCTTCAGCTGGGTTTTATAAAAAGCTTTTTGCTTTAGGCCTCCGCCGTGTGCAAAAAAAAAAAGTTTCAATCAGTCAATTTCAACATCTCACGGGAAAAAAAAATCTTGCAAAGTTGGAATTGATTGATTGAACTTTTTAGTCCCACCCAGTCTGCCATTACCACCGCAGCCACGACCACCCAATGGGCCACACCCAGCCAATGGGCCACACCCACCCGGCACTCGACGATGCATAAGTGGGTTTTGGGTTGCAGTTTGGGCACTCAGTCTCTAAAAGGTTCGCCATCAATGACCTAGGTAGTCTATTCTTTCCTGGTGGAATTCACATTTTGATAATTTGGCATATAGGTGGGCGGCTAGCAGTTTCTTTAAGACCGCTCTGACTAGGTTGACATGTTCCTCTTTTGATTCAGTGAAGATAAGCATGTCGTCTAAATAAACTAGGACCCCCTTAAATAGGTGCTCCCTTAGTACCTCGTTGATTAATTGCATAAATACTGAGGGCCCCCCTTGTAATCCAAATGGCAAAACTTTGAATTGGTAGCACCCCATTGGGCAGTTAAATGCAGTTTTCCATTCATCCCCTTCCTTAATTCTCACACAGTAATACGCTTCCCTTAGATCTAGTTTAGTAAAAAAAATTCCTTTCAAGAGGTATGATAACATGTCCTTCACCAGGTGTAGGGGGTATAGGTTGCTTTCACTGATTGCATTCAATAGGCGGTAGTCCACGCATAAGCGTAGAGAGCCGTCCTTCTTCTCTCTAAAGAAGACCGGAGCGGCCACCTTAGGCTTGGCTGGTTCAATTAACCCCCTTTCTAGGTTTTTCTTTACGAATCTCTCCATTTCCTCCTTCTCCTTTGCGCTCATGGAGTATAATCTGGGATTCGGGAGTTTTGCCCCGGGCTAGAATTCTATGGCACAG
The DNA here is from genome assembly GCA_023970755.1 of Azemiops feae. Lineage (NCBI taxonomy): Eukaryota > Metazoa > Chordata > Lepidosauria > Squamata > Viperidae > Azemiops > Azemiops feae. Next base: position 52,503 of record JALGBA010000964.1, read on the forward strand.
TCCATGGGTCGGTGGAGGGGAAGCTCATCCGCCCTCTCCTCACTGAAAACTTCAGCAAGATCTCTGTATTCCTCTGGTATTTCTGGTAGCCCCTGTAATTCTTCTCCCATGGATGCTTTTTCCGTTCTTAATTTTGGTGGTTCCCCTTGGGGTTTTAAGTCCATAGGGTGCCCCTTCGGGAAATTGATTTCTGCTGTCCTCCAATTTACCCAGGGGTTCCATTTTGTTAACCATTCCAGCCCTAGGATCATCGGGCATTCCATGCCTGGGGTCACTATAAACGTTAGGTCTTCCTCATGATTTCCCAGGGATAGGTGGATTGGTAACGTGGCTAGGGTAGCTGGCACCCCCCCCTGCTATGGACCCATCTAACTGGCCAAATGAGATTGGTTGTTCCAGCCTCCTCACTGGGATGCCCAGATTTCCCACTAGGGTCGGGCTAATTAGGCAGCGGGTGCAGCCAGAGTCTATTAAGGCTTTCACTTTGACAGCTTCGGGCATGGAGGGGGTAATATAGTCACTGTCTTGAGGATGGGTGGGATGGATCCACTTACCAGTGGTTCGCCCGCCGAGCTGTCATCTGGGGCATCCACCGGCCCTGCGGTGTAGGCTGGGGCTCTTTCCCCACAATGGGCGAAGGTAGGGGATTCCACAGCCTCTATCCCTCTCATGGCAGATTCTTTTGACTTAGCTGGGGACTTCCCGGATTTGCTGGCCGGTGATCTGTCAGGGTGGTGCTGGGGGGCTTTCGAGCGGCATTCTACAGCCCGATGCCCCTCTCTCCCACATTTGAAACAGCCCATTGGCTTCTTGGTCATAGCCGATGGCTTTGCTGGTTCGCATGTCGGCTCAGGTGGTGAGTGACTCCATTGTTTTCCTCGGTGGTGCCTCTTCAGTAGGTCAATCTCTGCTTCCTCTGGCAGGATGTACCATTCATCGAGTTGGTGTGGGTCCCCCCGGGGCAGACAAACATCATATAGGTCGTAATTTAGACCGTCTTTGAAATGGCTAAGGAGGATGTCTTCTGGTCAGTTCAGCTTGCTGGCAAAGGTCTTGAATTCTTGCATATATTCGGCTACTGGCCGTCTGCCTTGCCTCATCGTTTTGATCCTTTCGCGGGCTTTGCGATCAGCCAGGGGGTCTTCAAATCGCCTTCTCAGAGAGGACATGAAACTATTGAAGTCGTTGAGCACTGGGGCATCGGAGTCGTGCAAATTCACCACCCAATCAGTGGCCAGCCCATCCAGATTGCACGATCCAGATACGGGCTTTGTCGCTAGGGATGTGCCACCCGTGTTCCTCCATGTAGCTGAGGATTTGGGTTACGAAAAACCCCAAGCGTGTCGGCTCCCCCTTGAATTTCGCATCCAGAGGCAAGAATCTTTGAATGGATCGGCACCTTCTTCGTCGGTGGTATTGTCTTCCATCCAGGCCGTAATCTGCGGGTCGGCGGGGAGTGGGGACTACTGGATCAGCAGATGTCCCCGGGGCTGCAGGTTCCAATTCCCACTCAGTGTCTCTCCAGTTGCGGCTCCAGGAGTTGGTGAGGCCGTGGGGCTCAGGATTTTCCTCTCCCAGGGATCTGAGGGTTCTCTACATCAGGTCGATAGCTTTCTCTAGGATCCAGTTCGAGTGCTGTGCCCAGCTTCCTTCATCTTCGCTTGGGTGCAGGGATCACTCCATCTCCTGCTTCCATCCTGGTTGTTTGGCCCCCCGTCTCAGGGTCACCTTTCTTGATTTCTTTTCCCACTCACCTTTCTTTCCAACGCCCATTGACCACCGACGTTTGTGGTTACGCATCTCCACCACCTCTTCTCCTGATGAATCTGACCTTTCAGGTCCGGATGTTTGGTAGGTTTTCAGTCGGGGCAACGGCTCCCTCTCTGGGGGGCTTTCCCCCTTCCCCGCTTCGTCGTCTGACATGATATTTTTTGCAAAGTTCCCCGGCAAGATTCTTCCTTCCAGGTTGACCAATTTTGCAGATCCTGTCTAATATAAGGACCCACCTCAATTTACATCTTAAGAAGACAGAACTCTTGGAACGTTTCTTCCAACAGGAATCTTTATTAAGAAAAACTGACTGAAGGCATGGTAAACAGGATCTGAGGGATCCCCCCCACCACCATTCAATGTTTTAAAGTGTTCCCAAGCAGCCCCACTCCACAGTTCTTCCATTTCTCCTTAGCCATTT